>CAKALG010032151.1:0-14954 GCA_916700815.1 Helicolenus hilgendorfi | reverse complement strand
ACCTATCGGACGGCGCTTGGGTAAGTAGAGTGTTGGCCCGTCCACCTTTTGCAATTGAGAAAGACGAGGCAGAGGAAGCTGAGGGGGCAGCGGCAATAAAGGAAGAAAACAAGGGGCTCTGCAGGGTGCCTTGGTCTGGATCACAGAGACCAGACTGACGTGCCCATGTATGACTGAGCGACACCCACCCCTCTCACTGTCCCTGGAAGAGATAAAGGGAGAGAAATTGGCAACGTGAGTGTAAGGACATAAAAGTGTACAAATCAAGTTTTTGGCAGATTGGTCACCTTACCCATTAAGGGAGAACACTGATGCCAAACCCATCAGTGTGTCCCTGATAGATCATTGGCTCTGGTGCTACATAATATCACTTTAGCATACACACTATGAAGAATGGTACTAGATAACTGGCATCGTGTAAGAAGAAGTGAGAAAATGTCATCTTGTTGTGAGCACAGCTAAATGCTAAAGTCTGGCAGATTTGTGCTGAGACAAAAAAACTTTGACAAAAGTTACATTAATAGTTCGGTCATATTATGAAAAAACATATTTTCACTAGCCAGTTACCACTTATCTAGCTATTAGCTGCACTGCCGCTACTACAACCCACAGGCCTTATTTTTGATTGTATTTAATGTTTGGTTGAAAATACTAACTACAGTTGACAGCGAGGTCTCTGGATTATCCTCATTTAGGGGGTAATTTCTTCAAGGGCATATTGCTGTTGCATTTTTCAAACATTACATTTTCAATGCTTTGGGGGCCACACATTAATTTCCATTTACTTCCATTATAAAGGGGTGGCAGCAGAAGGCTCCAGGGCAAATAAAATCACCATACGGTCAATGTGCTGCCAGAAGAACTATACCAGTTAGTTAATGAAAACAGTAAAACCGTAAAACAGTTAGACATGTCAGCTGGGATCGGCTCGAGTCCCCCCGCGACCCTGAATAGGATAAGGGGTTACAGATAATGGATGGATGGATGGTTATGTCTTTCAATCATGTTTATTTTACTTGGTTTTATTTTCTTCTCTATATTCAAAATAGGTAGTTTGTTACTATTTCCTATAATTAGCAGGTGTGATTTTGGTATGGACCAGAATCCTAGCTTGATGTCCTCCTTTGTCTACTCAGTGGCCCAATGCATTCTGGATGTTGTAGGTTGTCTATCATTTGAGCAACAGCGAATACCACAGTCCCTTTTCTCTGTTTTCTGGTCATGTAGCACCAACTTAAAAAATATTTGTGCCTTTCTACTGCATAGACAGCCTAGTTTTATATGAAGACCATCTTTCCAGTGGTGAAATACTTCTTTAACCAGACCTTGAGGTACGAATAAAGTATTTTGATTTGAATTAAAAAGCAGCTAAAAGCTATGTGGAGCTGCATAGTTGTTCAGAGGTGATTATTGGCACTACGAGCAACCCCTTTCACAATACATTTACTTTCATTCCATGTTAATATCAAATGTACCACCTGATGTTAGATAAACTATGAATAAATGAACCCGGTTTTGATTTACAGAGCAGAACATTATACATTTACTTCCTACTTTGGGAAGTGAAGGAGATAAATGATGGGTAACTTTATACAGTACTAAATGTTTGTAACTTAAAGTGTTCCCAAAACAAACCTTGCTACAATGATTGTATTGAGTTAAGATTTTATTTTCAAAATATATAAATGGACACACAACATAGTAAATGCCTAATTTTCCATTTCTATTGTTAAACGTCAATCTTCTTACTTTGAATAATGCCAGATGCTTCAGTACTCACTCAGCATGTTGCATACTTAATTGAAAGGAGCCCAACTGTCAGTGACCTCCTGGGGTAACAGTGATAATTTTGGTGTCTAAAACTGACCAATGGGTCAATCATCCTGAAACTCCATGTATAATTTCAAGGCAAAACACTCTCTACTGTAATTATAGAGTAATTTAGATAATTATGAGCTGTCTTGTGTTGGGTCCCTAAAACACAAATATGCTGAAGGAACTACAAACACTGTGAGAGTGAAGGAGACTGAGTGCTGGTTTCTTTTTTATTTTTCAGGGTATGTTTTTCCTTTTTAATTATTCAACATATTCAATCTATTCCCTGGAAGAACACCAGCTACCTCAGGTTTAGCTTCACATTTTATGATATAGATCCATTGTATTAAACATATTAAAGATCCAAATGAAAGCATTTCATTAGCTTGAAAGGCATAATGAGTAGGATTTGTCAGTTACGGTTTGTAAAAACACCATTCAAAGTTAGCCCCCAAACCAACCCCAGATTAACTCTAGTTTTGGAACGAGCTTTGTCTGATTGGTGTCTCGCCTCGCCATGTTTGCGTTTTTTCAGCGCTGTGTCCACCATTTTCGTAGCTTCCTGATGGATGCATGTTTACGATTTGACACCTGGTCGCTACGTTTTTAGAGAGGGTGACACCCACAAACGTCCCAAACAGCAACATGCCACACACTTCTAGTGGGTCATAAGTGATGATTGACAGGGATTATTTTTGTATTTTTAGTCTATACATTGTTTTTTAGGAGAAGTCTACTCATTGTGCCTTTAATAATGTCATGAAGCCACGGTTTGTGTTTTTTTTACCTTTATTGAACTTCACTCTTGAGTTTCTGGGTCATGTTGAATTTGCAAGCCAGAGCCGAGACACTCTACATCTAAAATTTTCTTTGCAAATAGATTTGGCCGAGGAATGCGGAGTTATGCCTGCAGTGCATGCATAACCTTTAGCTTGTTATTTTCCTAATGTGTCCAAGAGCAGAAACGGGAGCCTGCAGACAAGTGGCTTTTTTTTCCTAACTTCAAGTTGGGAACAGAGTTGAGTTCTGAGTCATCTAGCTCCAACTGGAGTCGGTGGAACACATCAGATTTCGTGGTCTCTCCAACACATCAGCATGGATTTGAACCCACTGTAGGATTCGTGGAGACTCGTTTGAAGCTCTCCAACATCACCTGAAAAACAATTAGAATCAATCAGTCCATAAGGTGTAGATACCAATATATTGCAAAACTACACCAAGGTTTGGAGGACTACAAAATCTCCTAAAACATCAGATGGGGGTATAATTAAACGTATTAAGTCTGACTGCCTCGTGTGTGTGCTCATTGTCCTTTCATCCAAGAGAAACTAGACTTCTTTAGCATACCGTCTTTATTTTTGAACTCATTCTGTCTAAATAAAAGCAGGTCAATGCCCAAACTCCAGTTTTCTCACAGTCTGTGAGTCTCCAGGGACTCTGACTGAGGAGAATGTATGCAAAGTTGTGTCTAATAATACAGATCCTTTGCAAAAACCCTTGTATTGAATATGTCTAGCCAAAAATCTTATACAAGCTTTGGTGTGGTTGGAAAATAAATCACTGGCAAAACAATGCTCCTGGTGAGAGGTCAGCTCTCTTTTCCACAGAGCTGTTTTGTCCTTGTGAAGCAGTGGACCTATTTCTCAAGCAAGGTGCCTCGTCGGACTGGGGAAGGACTATTGATCATTTGATGTATGTTGTTCTGTGAAATGTCAACGTCAGTCTTTGTGCATTGAGTGGCACCCCGTAGCAAAGCGCTCCTTATGTGTCCATCTGTCTCCCACCCATCAATCAATCACCGCATTAGGCAAAGACATATATCACACTGAACAAGTTCCGAAACAAGAAATTCTTCCACTCCCTATCTAGTTTTCTCCCTTTCCTCTTGAAGACAGAAACACCCTTTTCCTCTCTTGTTCGCTCTCTGTCCCTGTCTCTTTTGAGAAGCTGATTGTCACATTAGGATAGTCTGTCAGTCTAAAAGAAGCTCAGATAATGCAGAGTCTATTTATCTGTCCATCTCAGCTCAGCCTATTGCGGAAATGAAGCAGAAATTAGCGAATCAAATCGCCATCCAGACCTTACATCCTACACCAGCCCACCTCTCACCCCCCCACCACCACCACTCTCTCCCATTAAGATAGTAAATCTGTCTGAGTGACTTTAAAACCCAGGATATCTCAATCTGAGGAATGGCTGTCTGGCACAAAACTGGCCGCCTCAAATGCCAGTGAGAGCATCAGGAGGGAGGGATAGGCGAAGAAGAAATGGAGGAGACAGACAGACAGAAAGAGCGATTGTGTAGCAAGACAGAGGAAGAGGGAGACGGAGAGAGAGGGATAGAAGAGATGCTGACATTAAATTGGAGGCGAGACAGATAAAGAGGGAGGATAAAAAACTGGAGCACAGAAGGGCAGGAAAAAAACATAGGAAGCTGGCGGCGAGGGGTGACACAGCAACAATGGTAATCAAGGGTTTGGGGATGCAATTTACAACAAGCAAAATATTTACAGAGGCTGGTTATTCACGGATAAATATGCCTTCAGAAACATGTCGACGAATCATTCCACTCAGATAGCGCCATGCCCAGAGACGCACATTCCTACTGTAGTGAACAGAGCAACACTAAACCTCCCACAGACGCTCCATTGACTGCTATTCTGCCTGGGATCAATAACTCTCAGGGAACGAATACACCACAACACAGACCAGTCGACCAGTGAGGTCACTGTCCGATTGGGCAAAGGAGATGGGACGGCATGCAAGGTCACAGTCTAATCACACAACAAAGAAAGGAGAATCAGAATACAGAGATATTGTCCAATCACATAACTGAAAGAAGACGGGAACTGGAGGAAGTCGGTGACCAATCATAGGAGAAGCTGGTCAATCAGATCATGAGCTAAATCTGGGGGGAAAAGGGACACCAGAAAAAGGACCCACTAAGTGTCAATGGATTTAAACCCAAATTTATATCAGTCAGAAAGAGACTGCGAGTTCAACCCTTCACAGGTGTCCTTGAGTAAGACACTGAGCCCCTGGCTGGCCCTTGCTGTTAATCACTAAGGATAAGAGCATCAGCTAAACGTCTCATTTTTAATGGCTCAGTCCAGCCATAACATCCTCAATCTAGCTTATAGGCGATGAAGCAGATGAGGCGTTTATATTTGTATCCCCTTATAATGAAGGGATCATTCTTGTATTTGTACTGGAAGGACAGTTTTGGAGCCGCCCTCAGGTGCAAAGAGAGCTGAGGGAGAAAAATCTAACAAACGCAATACAAATTTTTAGTGAGGAAGCACGTCCAAAATGTGAATAAAACAACTCGACACAGTACTCCCACTTCTCATTGCTGGGGCATACACCAATAAATATTTATCTCATATCGAATGCACTTTTTTTACTAGTTGTATTGGATTTCTTATTTTTTGGCTCAGCGCTCCTCCAACAAGAATTCCAGTGGTTCTCTCCCTTGCTCAGAAATTCCACCGAAAACAGCTACAAACAAACAAAAATCCTCGAGCGGGGCGGATGTGAATTTGATAAAACCCAGGGGGCAGGTTTTTCAGTAACAAGGATCATGTTAGCGAGTGCGACTGAAATCTGAAATCTGTATGTGAAATCTGTCTCTGAGGGATGAATCACACACCTCAGCTGGGTTTGGGAATTACAGTGATAAGGCATTTGAAACGCTGCTGTCTGCTGAATAAGAAGTAGAAGACATTCAGCCTGTGATCTATCGCAACCCCATATCATCATTTGGGATTTAATTTTCAAGTCAAATGATATGTTTGTATTTGATTTGAATAAAATACATGAAATGTGAGGCTGCTACAACCATAGCTTTACCAGTTCAGAGGCAACTGGATCAATATTATTAGTTGTCGCTGTGGAAACACTAGTAGCGGTAGTATTACCTTGAAGTTCTTCTGATTTTAATTTTAGAGTTCACCTAACAATTAGGTAGGTTTAAGATCATATCCTTATTCACTTAATAAAAGTCTCTTTCAGTCTCACCACCTCTCTCTAATAGGAATTACCATTTATGTTAAAATGTCTAACTATTTTAATGGGGAGAAACTGAACACCTTCATAATTGGAATAGAACAGTCAGACCCGTTTTGTGTGCTTCTATAGACAAAGGAGACTAATCCATTGGTTATACCTAATAGGATGTTTCAGTCGGATCTCATTGAACCTGCTTTCAAGTCCTCCTATCTGCTGTCACGCTCTTTCTTTTGTTTTTACCTGGAAGTCATCTCTTATTGAAACTCTCATCCTTGCCCTAAATGCTTTTGTTGTTGTTTCTTGTTGTTGTTTTAAAGTCTGCAAATTTGCTTAAGTGCTTAAGCGAATTTCACACTTCCCATGTCTGCGCTTTTACGGCAATTTCTGCATTAACAGTAATACTGTGTCATTTCCAGTTTGTTGTACTCGACAGACCGTGGACTTGGCCGTGTGACCCGCTCCTCTCTGTTCCAGACTTTGATGCTGTCTGCTCTGCTGTACCCTGCTGGGCCGTATCATGTTGTGTACCATCTCAAATCGATGTACTCATGTACCCTTAGATCATCCGCAATTCGTCAGGACTATCCCTGATTCATAGAGGTCATGACCTCTCAGCACCGACGCTGGCATATCCTCCTTTTTGTTTTGCATCACTTCCTTTCGAGGCCACAGCGATGTCTGTCTGAGACAATGCTATCATCGCTCCTCTCTGCTCATTCGGCTGTGACAGATTGATGCACAGGGGTAAACAGATAGGGCTACTACAACACATCTTTTTGGTTACTCCAGTGGAGCGGTACTGTGTTTCGCCCGGAACAGAGACGGCGCCGTATAAGGCTAAGATTGAGCATGGGGATATTAATGTCTATTGACTAGAGGTAATAGCTTTGCCGAGCCTCAGCCTCGAGGTTGTTCCTATAATAGCTCCTGGACACCCTTTCAGCTCCTGAACACCCTTTCAGAAAATAAATAACATGAGGAGGGAGAGAGCGGGCCTTAATATCTGCTTAAGACCATATATCTCTATAAACATGCAATCAAGCACCCATTCACAGCCAAGCAGACGCGGCCTCCTTTTATCTCTACCTATTTCTATCCCACATTCACACATATCAAAGGTTGCTGTTCAGGCGCTCACACCTTTCCACCACTCTGGGCATGTTGGAGCTGCAAGTGTCTGAATAGTCTATAACACAGGGCAGGAAATAGAGAGCAAGTGGCCAGCCAGGAACCCTGGGATATTTGGTGCTGCTCTTCCTGTCTCTTGCACAGCCAGTGGAGCTGCAGAGGGGGACCTATTTACAGACAGGGAGTGTAATAACACACACACACACAGACAGCGAGCCGCCCCTCACTTCATTTTTTCACCTACAGCAGAGTCTGTGAGTCAGTGTGTCTCAGTGGTTGAGGCTTTTTTTGACCATTTGCATAAATATGGTTCTCTATGGTGTGAAGCCAGAGCAACTGTGCCTTTGATGGTTGGGTAGGAGTGGGGGTGTGGGTGGGGTGGGGGGGGAATTACGCACGTCTTACGCACGTCAACCTGTCTTGTGTTTTCTGCGTGCTCGTGCGCGTACACCCCCCACTGTCTGTCCATAGATATTATATCTAATAGCGTTTTGCATGGAGAAAAAAAAAGAAAAAAGTTAAATCATCATCATCAGTGAGGATAGCTGCCATTTGATACAGTTCCTAATACAGATAGGAGCCTGTTCTGTGTTGCATAGGCTAGTACAGCCTCCATAGACAACATGCATATCCTCACTATAGATAGGCTCGAAGCATATATACCTACCGGGAGGCAGAATGCAATATGGAAGAGCCTGGGTGATGCACAAATAATATACATTAAATATTGATGGAAAACAGACACATGCTGCTAGATTTAGGGCATATTCAGCAGTGCGGGATGCAGGAT
Source organism: Helicolenus hilgendorfi (assembly GCA_916700815.1). Taxonomy (NCBI): domain Eukaryota; kingdom Metazoa; phylum Chordata; class Actinopteri; order Perciformes; family Sebastidae; genus Helicolenus; species Helicolenus hilgendorfi. Next base: position 7,213 of record CAKALG010032151.1, on the reverse strand, counting down.
CAAAGGACATATGATGCGCACACACACATATCGCAGATATCACAGACCTGAATGCATGCTGCTTTACTAGAGTAACAAAGGGAATATCAACCTACCTTGGCGTTTTGCAGAAACCCACTGTCTCCCTCTCTGTTCAATTTCCGATTTACGAGCTTCTCTGCTGTTTTAGTCAGATGCGACGCTTGTAAAGGGGCATTCCGCCCTCTTTGGCTCAGTCCACCTCCTCCTCTCTCGCTCTCTCTCTCTCGAAGACGCACCGAGCAATAAGGATGGCAGACTGAGAGAGAGAAATGAACAATATGCTATCTCTTCCCTCTCGTTTCCTGTGTTCTTCTCTTATATTTTCACCCCCTCCTTGTGTTTTTTTCCTCCTCTCTATTTCACTATCCCCTCCCTCTCACTCTCTCACTCGGTTGCTCCCTCTCTCCTTTTTTTTTCCTCCCTGTGCTCTGAATACTAATACTCTGTCTCTCTCTCCTCTCACTGCCTGTACAGCCCAGGCCAGTGCTAAAGACATACTGATGTATGTGGGGCGTGTAGAGAGAAAGCCAGAGATGGAGAGGTGTGTGTGTGTGTGTGTGTGTGTGTGTGTGTGTGTGTGTGTGTGTGTGCGTGCGTGCGTGCGTGCGTGCGTGCGTGCGTGTGTGTGTGTGTGTGTGTTAGTGGGAACCTACACTGTAAACAATTGCTGTTAATTTACAGCAGGATTTCAACAGTATTAACGTGTTATTGCTAAAAACAGTGCTTTACTGTTAATACAGAAGAAAACCTGTTAAATTACGCTCATAGGACGTTTTTTAACTGAACTATAATGAATTCTTAAAAAACAGCACTTTACTGCTGATCAACTGTCTAAAGTATCAACAGTAACAGTTTCATGCAGTATTGTTTTAATTCTGGGACCTGATCTGCTCATGTGAGGCTTGAACATTGTACATGATTGTAAAATCAGTGAATTAGCTTTATTGTTCTTCACTCACATGTTGTTATGGTTTGCATTCTGTGCTTGTAGCCAGCTATAGACAGACATTTGGGGGAAAAGTGTCTATTATAGCCTTTTTCCTAACAAGGGCCTTTAATTGTATTTACTGTGACTATTCCTATGTCTGTAACCTGCTAAGTCTATTCATCTAGGCAAAAAATAATGTTTATTAAAATGTATGTAAAAAAATAAATAGTGCATTAAAACAAATCAGTAAGATAATGTAAAAGAAAGGTGAAAAACAGCTATATAATGTATCTTTAAACAGTAAATTAACTGTAAAATACTTTGAAATGAATAAATAAAAAAACAGTTCAAACTGTATTTTTCATTAACAGTACAAAGCTGTAAATTTCAGCGACAGTATAATAATGTTAATTTTACAGTAACATAAAGGCAACCCTGCTGCCAGTTCTTTACTGTTATTTTACTGGGAAATTCTTAACAATGTGGTGATGGTGTGGAGGGTAATGGCCACTCTCAGCGTGGAGGGCACATGGGTGGGTAAGAAAGGCCTAGGATCTTGTTTGATCTTATTAGAGCAGTGATTAGATAATAATACTCCTGCAGATTCCCATGGAGAAGAGGTGGTGGTGGTGGTGGGTGGATTGTGGGGAGGTGGGGCACATAAAATGTTGCTCTTTTTTATTGTAGCATCCCTGGGATGAGAGGAGGAGGAGGTGGAAGTGGAGGTGGGGATGAGGGAGTGTGAGGAGGAGGTGTTGCTTGTGTGTGTCAGGTGGTAGAGAGCAGAGATGGAATGGAGGGCCTATGTTCGGCTCTAAGCCAAAAAAAGGACATGGCTTTTAGCCTGTTTGTATGCGTGCGGGTGATGGTGTGTGTGTGTGTGTGTGTGTGTCTGTGTGTCTGTGTGTGTGTGTGTGTGTGTGTGTGTGTGTGTGCGCACCATGAAAACCTCGACGAGAAGAGCAGCTGAGGTATACAGAGCCCATGATCTAGTTAGAATGAGACACAGTCTTATTGGAGTCATGATTAGATTATGATATTCTGGCCGGCCTCATATAAGCAGAGAGGGGGCTCGTAAAAATGTTTCTGTGTTTTATGGTAACGTCACCGGCGGCAGGATAATGAGGACCCTCCATGTTCGAACGGGAATAGAGTGTCTGTTTTTAAAGTGGTGTTCCTCAGGGCGCCCTTTGGGGTCCTTGACTTATTCCCGGAGGGGAGTCACCCAACAAAATGAAGAAAGCTGTGATTCAATTTTAATTGAACTTGTACATCAAGCACTGAGAGAATGTAATAGGAATATAGTTTTGATATCCAGATGTCCGGTTCTTTATTAAATCACATCCATCAACAAAAATCTCATCAAATCTATCAGACAAAATAATTATAATATGGTTGACGTGTTCTCATTCCCAACTCGTCAAATACAGCAACTTCGTCAGTGGCCCTACGCTTCAAACTATGACGCTCTACGTAGCCCTCTAGCGTCAGTTTTGCACGTGTTAGTTTCCACTCGTTACATGCTTACACTGTCAGCTGCCGTATTTGACGACTTTGGAGTGAGAACGATCTGGATGGTCTGTGTGTAATCCTTCGGGTTGCTGCGTTGAAAACATGTGTGAACCCCTGCATTAGGGCTGAGACAGTGCCAACTTTAACAGTTATGTAAGGCAAGTCATCCCTATGCCCCTCAAGATGTTCATTGCACAGGGGCTTGCTGCCATAATAAATGAACATGGTGAACAGTGTGTGCTTTTGACTCTTGTTCTCTGTGTGATGTATAGATGAGTTTTTCAAGATTGCCAATACTGCATGTTACGCTGTTTAACTGCAGAAAAAAAATAATCTGTGATGATGGGGTTAAGAGGAAGCTTGTGAATTAATCATTTTTAGTCAAAAAGGAAGTCCTCCTGCTGTGAGTTCTGTTGTCAAGATAGAGGTAGGCACCTTCATAATTAAAGACAGCACAGTGATGAATTAATCATTGTCACAGACTGTGCCCAAACATCACCTAATGGGCTACACAGCACAGAGAACATCCAGATCTTATCCCAAACTTTGGTATGGAAATTGTACATGCATTTGGCTCAAAAACGATTTTAAACGCACGCAATTTAAAAAATAGCTCTGATTAAACTTTTATTTATTCATAAAAATGCTAATTACGGGCATCTGATTGCCAATTGAGGCTGGAGGGGCACTTGAATTACCTTAGCTTAAGTGAATCCAAATTTGATCTTGTGCTTTTTATTATGATAATGGAGAGCAAAGATCAAGATAAAGATTTAGAAAAAACGTTTAGAATCCACATCTAAAAAGGGTCACATTACTGTAAGAGAGCATTCAAGACTAATGTTCCTGCTGAGCATTTAGTGATCTTCATCAAAGATTTTATGGCACTAATAAAATATTGTCACCTCATATATCTAACAATTCACCACATGGACAAAATAATAACTCGAGAGTCCCTTCATCTTCTTTATTACACTGACCACATAATAATGTATTCCCAGCAGCATTACTAATAACTTGTCACACTGACAAAAATAATAATATCTTGTCAATCATCACACATTCCCCTGAGAATTGGCAGAAATTGTATTAAATAATAAAAAGAAAAAAACATATCCTACGTAGTGTAATGAATTAACACCCCATAAATATTTGTCATTGTCTTTGTCGTTGTTCTGGAAACAGCGATGGTAAAAGAAGGATGGAAAAATAGCTGTGTTTGGACCCCTGCAGCTGGCGATGATTGACTGATAAATGAGAGTAAACAGTGACCTCTGTTAACTGTCACAGCGGAGCACAGCGAGAGGCTGAGACACAAAACAGAAGAGGACAGGGACGCATAGCGAGGGAATCAGAATACAAACAGAGGAGAGAAGAGGAGAGGAGAGAAGAGGAGAGGAGAGGAGAAGGGGAGAAAATTAAACAAATGTGATTGAGAGAAGAGAGAACTAAAAGCTCGGCTGGCGGCAGGGACCTTGTTTGCTCTAAAACAGGCACTGGCATGACAATATCTATATATGGGGCAAATTATCCACTCTTGCAAGTGCACATAAAACACACAGAGGCACTAGCTTTCACACATGGATACTACATATGCACTTTACTCCATGCATCTAAACATCACACATGTGCAGACATATTAAAGAAAGTAGACCGAGATGCTGGAGGGGAGAAGAGCCCAGAGAGAGCGATTAAGAGTGACTAAGACCATGGGTGTTAACTCGCTACGGCAAAATGAGTCCAAATTTTAATGTCATGTTTCGAAGAATAACATTTAGAGCAAATTCACAAAATGTATTAGAAGTTTTTTTGCCAAACGTAAAAGGAAAATAGTGTTAAAGGCAGCTAGTGTTTCCTCCAAGCTTTGTACCCTAGAAATGTATCACATTGACCACATAATAGTCTTGAGTCATTTTTCACTTTGTTCCAAGAAACTTTCTTGATAAAAACAGGTTTGACTAATTCTGGTTAAAAATTATATTAAATATTTTTAATTGCCAGGGAGGGGTGCCACAGTGTAGATCTCACGCTGACATTGATTAAGGACCTCAAGCACGTCCTGAATTGAAGTGGGATCATGGGAGGGCCTCTCGTGTCCTGACCTTCCTATTCTAGATAAATAGACACGTTAGACCCAAACACAGAGGTCAGACCTGGTTTCTTGTTGAGGTGACAGTGGTCAACAGCACTTGTGAACCCCGCTGTGCCGCAACCCTGGTGTGATGTCTTCAACTAATGTTACGTCCTATTTCTGCTAGAGATGCTTCTCCCTCTGGCTTGAGACTGTCCACTAAGCTTGTGGGTCAAGGAACAATATCAAACTCTATTTCCAAAGTTTATCCTTAAAACCGCACTGCTGCCCTGGCTTGGTGTCATTTTAGGACAGTATTTCCATTGGAGAGGCTCTTGGACCGCTAACCTGCAAGGCGATGGTCACATGACAACAAGGTAGCAGAGCTAGTACTATCACTGTTGAGCTAATCTGCTCGCAGGTTTACTTTCAGCTGACCACTGCTGGCTGTGCAGCTAATACACTGTAACCTAACTGACCACACTGACTGTGGGGTTTGCGATGATGTTTTATAGATTTTATTTGACAAAATGGTCCAATGGATAGTCTACATTTCAATCAATTTCTTAATGAAAAGTATATTCATTGTCTGGATAATGGCTCTGTGCTCATTATCTGATATTTCTTTAGGGATTATGAACATTATGAGTCACTTTTGCTATGAGTCAGACATTAAAAAATTTATAAAAGTCTGTGTTAATAGAACTGTAATACAGAAACTGAAAAGTGACTTATTTTGAAGGGATCTAAAAATGTGGTTTTCAAACTCAAAATAAGTTTGAATATTCATAATGGCTACAATGTCATATTTCGAGGGAGGTAAGTTTGCTACAAGTCTCCAGTTTTGCCTCTCTCCTAATGCATTGTTCTAATCACAATTTGTCAAAACTAAACAGAAATGAAAGTAAATGAAAGAAACACAGGTTGATTAACAACCTTGTGCGTTTTTCCATTTGCTGTAGAAAGATTTACTAATTTTCCATTTCCATTGCCTGATGGATGCACTGCCTCAAAGGCTAAATTCTGTGGTAAACACCACAGAACTGCTTCACCTTAAATAAGCAGCAGAAAGCCACAGCCCATGTAAAAAATACAACAGGGTGATGTCAGTTAGGCTTTTCCAATTTCCACTGGTCTCTGCTATGACTCATGTCAGGCCGGTTGCCTCTGAGTTTCGAGAGGTTTAGTCCAAAGTGACAACGATTGGTGTCTTTTAGTTGTTTAGTTTAGTTGCCCTAGGAGTTTTCTGTGAAGAGTCTGTGAAGATAAAGATCCATGGCAGCTCAAGCTGACACTTGTTGTTATCTTAAAGGAGCTGGTTTTCTGATTTTCCTTTGCAGTATAAGTAGGGTGAATAATGCATCATCGTTGACAAAAGTTGAAACATCATGATGAGCGAACTCCCTAAATCCAGGGTTGCTCAAATCACCATTCATCATATGTTTTGGGTGACATCAGCCCAGGGACTCACTGTTACCCCTATTACCTCACCTCAGCAGGGTCAGTGGGGACAGGTTCTGTTCTTGAATAATAAGCTTTTCCCGTAGGCCTTTGTGCACTGGATCCTGTCTCTTTCTACTCTTCACTTTATCTTGTCTTACTCTCTTCCACTTCCAACTCTACTGTTGAGCAGTAAAAGGGTAAAAAAAAAGAAACATTGATTGACATACACTGTATAATAAGAGACAGCATATCCATAACTACCCATTGTAACATAAGGGATAATTGCAGAAAAGATGAAACCAGGCTTTGAAAAACCAAGAGGTTTTTATTATCTGAGTTCTGGCTGGTATGCGTATACCTAATCAGTTCTCCAAAGTCCTCACATTTTGAGCACTTTGAGACCTGCTTTATGTTCTTCAATCACAAGCAATAGAGACAAAAAATCAGTCCACTCATCCTCTTCTCTGACTTTGCTCTTTTGCAGGTTTGTTGCCTGTTGTCGTCATTTGGAACTGCTAATATGTACCACAATTCAGTCCGCTCAACCAGTTGCCTCTGTTGGTCGGGTAAATTTCTATACCTTTCTGCACTAGTTTTGGCCCATAATTTAGCCACGTTCCCATACTCAAGACTATGTGTGCGTTCTTATACACATACTACTATACTATTTATGCCAGAAAAAGATTTGGCATGTCCCAATACATAGTATGTCAAATGAAGTGTGCCAAAAATACCAGGATGTCCTACTACATCCAGACGCATTTTGCAGTATGCCATCCAGCATGGTTTTCTGGCTATTCTGACCCACAATCCTTTGCGCAGCGGAAGATACGTCACATCAACCGAGTCGCAAAGACAGATGACAGTTCAAGACGCAATGTTCTGATGAAGTAGTATGTCCCAATTGTATGCATACTGCATGCAACAGTATGTACTTTGCTCACCAGAAGAAGAGGGAGGTTGTCCCTCTTGGCAAGGCAAGACAGAGCAGACAGACAGAGACATCACTTAAAAAGCAGTGTCTCTGTCTGTCTGCTCAGTCTTGTTTTGCCAAAGGGGACAAACATTCAACATTGCCCATAGCTCACTACGTTTTACTTTCTCAGCAGCACCAGCAAAACAGGACAGAGTTTAACTTCTGCCAAACAAAGTCCTGCGGCAAAACAATAGGACAAGGTGCTGTCCAACAATGAGTTAAGGACAAGCAACACTTTCGTTGGCTATTGTTTCTATCGGTT
>CAKALG010032147.1:0-11923 GCA_916700815.1 Helicolenus hilgendorfi | reverse complement strand
TGATGCGGCTAATCTATAGAGTTTTACGGGCTAACGGCCCGGCTAAAAAGCACTGCTCGTTTTGGACAGCACAAATTCACCTCGAGACGAAAGTGACACTGAGAGCGACAACGACAGAGAGACTGAGAAAGTGTGTGATGAAGTCATTCTGAGGCTGTTCAACTCCGACACTGAAGAAGACGACTTCAATGGTTTCAGTGCGCAGGAGGAAGATGAACATAGCGATCAGTGACTTTTCTGGTAGGCTAACGGTCTACGGCTAGTAGGCTGGTTATTTTTCAAACCAGCAGTGTTATTGCCATGTTACGTTACTGTCATTTTACTGCCCTGTTACTGCTGTGTAACTGCCGTGTTACAGGCATTGTTCAGAAAACAAGCATTTCGTTAATTAAAAAAATTTAAAAAAACTTTATTTGTACCATCTTTCTGTGTAAATATCTCATGTTACAACGTGGACACCTGCGGCTTATAGACAGGTGCGGCTTATATATGTACAATTTTTCTTTTCTTTTTAAATTTAGTTGGTGCGGCTTATATTCAGGTGCACTTAATAGTCCGGAATTTACGGTACGTTGTCGCTAGGGTATAATAAAGTACAAGTGCCTCAAAGTTGTACTTAAAGTTTAAGTAGGCGAGATTGGAGCAAATATGATTCAAAAAAGTTACTTTTATAAAACGGTGGCTATATCGTGACAGTAGTACATTAAACAGGTAACCTGAAAACAATCATGTGCCTCTGTGTCCTCCGGTGCTCCTAACGGCATCTGCAAGATTTCACAGACCGGAGGAAAACAAGCAGTAAAAAAGCAGTAAGAGCTGATCTGAGGTCCGCTGTCCAGCTGCTGTCTATGTGAGCCGGCAGTCAATCAATCGCAAACTCCGACCAAGCGGTCAAACTACGCAGCGCTGATCAAAGATGAATCAATATTCTGTTACGTTAATACCTATTCCTCTCCTCAAATGTGTTCAGAATCATCTTGTAGTGTACTGTTAAGCTGTAAAATGAGAAACGGCAAGTTCTGGTCACATGACCGGAGCACAGCCAATAGGAACGCTCTCTCAATGAAATGACCTGTGATTGGTCAAAGTCTCCTGTCACGGGCTAGATTTTTTAAAGCCTCAAAACAGAGCTTTGAGGAGGTGCAGAAGTCTAGTTATCTCTCAGAACACTTGAATTACAATATGCTGAAAGGTTATTGTGGAATTTTTGCCCAATGATGCCATAAATACACTGCCTACTGCCACTTTAAATACAATACTTGAGTAAATGTACTTCATTCCACCAAAAAGCAGAATCATGCTGGGTCCTTTCAAAACATTTTTTTCCCAGTGCATTACTAATGGAGCATCGCGCTGACGTTAAATAACTGTTAGCTCACATCACATGTACAGTTTGTGTGTGTGTATTCTCTCTCATCTTTGGCTATCGGAGGCCATACATCTTGCACTAATGAACCGAGCTGTCGTCGGGGCACAGAAGTGAAACACATGAGGCTGAAGAGCTTTGGCATTCCCCTTTAAGGATCCAGTTTAACTTTTAATCACCCTTGAAATTCCCTTTGATATGTGTTACCGAGAGGAGAAGGGGAGAGGAGATGAGACAACGCAGGCTTTCAACAGCGCGTACTGTATGATGATGCCTGCTGTAGATAGCTCTTCTTTCTAATTACCTAAACTTCAGCTGCGATTTCCTTTGAAGACGGCTGCCTCGTAGGCATGATCAGACTGTGACCGTAGGCGAAATCACTCTAACATTCACTTCATGTGCTCAGGACTGTTGGGTGGAAAAGCTGCAGGAGATTTCAGCGATGATTTGTCATTTCTATGGTAATTCAAAGCTTTTGGGATTTTGGGAAGTTTTTGGGATTGATCTCTTTGAAGCCGGATTTAAGAAGGGGTCACGTCATCCTATAGGCAGCGCAAAACATGCAATCAAAAAGTGCTTTAGAAACACTGAATCTAACTCAGATGTTTTGTTTTGGAGTTTGTTCTCCCTCAAATGCAACTTTATAGATCAATTCATGCAGCCATAGATTTAGCAGTGTATTTTTCCCCCCAGTATCTCAAGGATGATGTCCACATAGTAATGAGGCAGGAAGTGTGAACTGTCAATCAAGAGACAGAAGTTTAGGGATGCACCGATACCGGTACCAGATCGGATATCGGATCAATGCTGACTCAAATAACAAAGGTCTATTCAATTTAATTCTATGTTTATATACTATAAAAATGATATACTAATATTTTAATTCCTGTTTAAGTTTTGACCAATTTGTTGCTGCATTAAAAAGGTTTAATCCTGAGGTGTAATTCCTGTTAATTGTGAAGATTTATCAAGTTGCTTGTGAACAATTTATTACTTTAATAATTAATAACAATTCAGTAAATGTATATCTATGTATTTATTTGTTACATTTTGTTTTACAAAATTAAGGAAGCAATGTTTAAGTCAGGCCTGATGTTGCCTTACATATAAATAGTCAATCACTTCCACACAGTGAGGCATACAGTTTATTAATTAAAGACTGGTTTCAGATCGGTACTCTGTATCGGCCGATACTCAAAGCCCAGGTAGCGCTATCGGTATCGGGACTGGAAAAAGTCGGATCGGTGCACCCCTTTCGGAGTTCACAACCACGACCTTTCCCTTACCTTAACCCTTGTGCCTCTCTTTTAAAAAGGTGCTCTGATGTCCTTAAAGGACAAACCTGCCTGCGTCAAAAAAACTGGCATAAAATGATTGTATATCAATACTATTTCAGTTAAATCTTTTAATCAACTTCAGTCCCGATCATAACTGTCCTGATAATTTTTTTAGCTAATGCCACTGTTTTTTTTTTCTTGTTTTTTTTTAACATATATTATTTTCATTACACTAAACACTAAAGGGATTTTTTTTCTTTTTCACAGTCTGGCATATGTCAATGATTAGCAACAACACTGATGCATTGCATCAGATACTGCAGCGCTCCATAATACAACAGCAGAAAAATAACATGTACTGGCCCCGTAGGACAAACATGATAAATGGTTTAGTCTGGTGGAAAATAGTAAAAACTACAGTTTATAAGCCACGGCTATATTGAAAGCCTCATATAATAGAATGCATGATTTGTGCTGTAATGGCAATGGGATCAAAAATTGTGGTTTTATAGGGGCTGATTATTTTTCCATAACTATGGAAAAAAATAATAACAAATCAAATCTTTGCCAAAATGAATGACATATACATTAACACAGATAAATTATTAAAAAAATTAAAAGCAAAAAATGTCCTTAAAATGTATCATTCTGATTGCATGGTCCAATTATAACTGGAGATATTGGCTTTTTGGAGGATATTAGATATTGTTTTTAGTGTCATCTGTTGATAGTTTCTAACTGACAATGCTAGCTGACAAACTGTTTTCTATTCATTTGAAGCGTTTAATGCAACATACAGTTTTGTGTTGTCAGAGTAGTGAAAAGGTTATATTTGCAACCATAATACTTATTTCTAGGAAACAATTCTAAGTAAATAATGCGTATAAATATTACAACAAGGTAATTTTCATTGAACTAAAAACCCATTTTACAGCTTCTTAATTAAAGCCAGTAATATAAACAGCTACACCTCCTCCCTCGTCTCCTGGTATTAAACATAGAGAGACTATACTATCAAATATTGAACGTATGCTGTTCAGAGACGTATTCAATTATAAGCCAATATTTGTCATCTTGGTGACAGTAAGGAAGTTCAGTTCGCTCCGCCTCCATCATCTCAGCTACTTCATATCAGGTTCCTCCTTTTATCCCCTGTGGAGTTTATGCTATGTCTATATTAATCTTCAGCAAATCAAATCAATGACTGCCCTCATATTAGCTCCTCCGCCTGTTACCATGGTAACCTAAAGGCCAGTGAATATTGTGAGGTTGGGGGGATGGGAAGAGATGGCTGCTTGAAGAACATGGCTTTGACACCCAAGACGGGGGGTATCAGGTAGAGACGACAGAGGTTACGGTGCTGCTCGTACATCACATGTGGCGTCATCTTGAGAGTGTCACATTAGGGAACGGAGGGCGAGAAAATCCGGTCAGGAGTGTTAAATGTCTCTGATGTTCTACCGTAGATCACAGAGAGTCCGTTTCTACTGCTACACTCTGCCCCTACACTCTTCTTTATTTATTTCATTTCCAGGTTTTTTCATGTTCCAATGTCAAACACCATTTTTGTCATATCCCACTTACTACAACCCCTACTGAGACTGGAAGAGTCTAAGAAACAGGTTCCTTTTCCCATCTCAAGAGCTCTGAATACAACTCTGTGTGATATTTACATATAATTCTTGCGATTTCAACAAAGTAAAGATAGTTACGGAAGAAAAGTAAGACTTTTTGTTGATATAAAATATCGATCCATGCAGTTTGAAGGTTAGGCGCTGGGATATGTGAGACTAGTACACAAACAAAAAAAAAAAATTTTTAAAAGACAGAAAAATGACAATAATAAAACATTGGTGTGAAGAAGGTGCCGTAAGAAAGAAAAGTTGGATACAGAAGTTTTTTTTTTCCTTTTAAAAGTTTAAAGACAAGTGCTCAGATCTTCAGGGAGGCTGATTCAGAGTATGGGGGCACATGAAGTAACTGCAGCATCACCAAAAGCTTTAGGCCCTGCAGCGAGGAAGAGTGAGGGTTCAGGTGAACACAGAGATCCGTTAGGGACATTAACTGTGAGGAGGTCATTAATGTGATTGGACTGAGGAGTGATTTAAAAGCAATTAGAAGCACCTTTAAATCAACTCTGTGGTGTGAAGGCTCGCAATCAGGAGATTTGTAGGTGAAAGGTAAGAGAACTGATTTTTCTTGCACGCCTCCAGCTATGCAGATTTCCTCCCAGCTCGCTAAGTGTGTGTGTGTGTGTGTGTTTTCCAATTAAAAAATAAAACATTATAAACTCCTCCCAAGGTGAGCATTCAGCGCTCAATCAGCTGATTGATCTGATTTATTGATCGCAGCATGTCATTGTGTAAAATAGCGCTAACTGTCTATACAATGTGTCTCCAGTCCATAGATATTTATACCTACGTGCGTCTCTCTTCAGTTTTTTTAGGACGATAATATCATATATCGTCTTTTTTCTGAAAGCAATATTGTCAGTAGGCAAATTTCAACCCTAACCCAACACAACCCTAGTAACGGTGTCTTTACAGGTCTCCCTAATATATCGATTAGATAGCTGCAGCTTATTCAAAGGTCCTCACTAAGACCAAGAAAAGTTGATCACTTCACTCCAGTCCTGAGGTCTTTACACTGACTTCCTGTCTGTCAGAATTGATATTTCTGTTTCTGTTTATAAAACACTACCGTTGGTTTATAGAGCACTAAATGGTCTAGGGCCAAAACACACTTCTGAACTTCTGCTACATTATGAATCATCCAGACCTCTCAGGTCGTCCGGGACGGGTCTGTCCCCAGAGTCAAAACTAAACATGGAGAAGAAACGTTCAGTTTTTATACTCTGTAAATCTCTTCTTTTAAATCAAGGCTGAAGACCTTTCTATTTATTAAATCAAATAATTATTAAATGATTTTTATTCTATTTTAGCTTGTAATCATTTCCTATTATCTTAGCTTTTTTAAAGACTGTTTTGAATATAGTATTTAAATGTCCTTTTATTATGTGTTTTTTTTGCACTTTGTCTCAATGCTTTGGATGTTTTATGTAAAACGCTTTGAAATGCTTTGTTGCTGAAATGTGCTATATCAATAAACTAGCCTCGAGGCCCTCTTACAGCCGAAGGCTCCCACAAAAGCATACAAATAAAATTCATCATTCATTCAAATCATATCAAAATGAGACAATTGTACTTAATGAGCAACCTTTACATACACACACACACAGTTTAGTCAGAATAGAAGTTATTCCGATCGTGAAGTTGTTGCAACCCTAAAAAAAATACATGAAATGTGAAGCTATACAGCGCTTGTTTTTAAAATAAATATTGCCTGTTGCCTTGAAGCAAATTTTCCTTGCAATTGCATCAGCTGTGCCTTAGGAAAAAAACAAAAATCAAAACTGGCAAAGAAGTGCAGAAAAACAGAGAGAAAGTAGAAGTTTTGTTGACAGCTTTTTTCATCAAAGAATCAGTTTCTGTTTTTCATTTTTCCAACACAAACAGGAAGTCCTTTGTATGCAGCAACAGCAACGACAACAGTTTGTTTTACTGTGTGGATACAGATATTCTCTCAGTCTGGCGTGAAGCTCTAGTGTTTTTGTCAACTGTTCCCATGACACACCAGACCTTTTTCTCGCAGCTGCTTTGCTTACATTATGTATTAAAGAACGGGGAACAGTTCAGGATTCAGCTGGCCCCAAATGACATAAACCCATGTTTCTTTGTCTCGGTAGCTCCATCACGTATCCAGTTTCTGAGCGGATGGCAGAGGCTGCGGTATGTTGTGAGGGAAGTTGTTCTCCTCATCTAGTATGTTGAATGCATTGACTGATGATGATGTAAGTCCACAGTCAGCTCCGTCTCACGGGCATAACCACAACTTGAAGCGTTTATTTAGGCTTCGACTCGACTGAGCAGCAAACTGTTTTCCCTCCACTGTGTCTCTGGAGCGGCTCAGCAGCAGCGATGCAGCCAGCAGTGTGTGTAGTTCCGTCAGCTTTTAGCGGCGGTGATGCACTCAGCTGTGTGTGTGTACTGGTAGTTCCGTTAGCTGTTAGCTGATAGCTGATAGCCAAACACACCATCCAAAACATAAAACTGTTATCCTCGACTGTGGCTGTGTTCAAAATTGCATACAGTGGAAACCGCTTATAGTGATCACGTCTGTCCGGGTAAAACTATTTTTAAGTTTTTTTTTATTTGTCATGCAGATTATCATCTTATTGACATTTGTGTATTTATTGTGTATTGTGTATTCATTAAGCTAAAAGCTGTTAATATGTCAGTTTATTAAGTTTTAATATGTTTTCATGCGAGAAAGTAATCATTTAGATTCCCAATATCCAAATAACGCCTGTTTGGAAATTTGCGAGTAGTGAGTCAGGAGTCAGCAGTCATTCAACGGCAAAAACAAACAGGCAATAAAAGGTGATTTGATGAAGTGTGCGTCACTGCAACCATGAGAGGTCCTTGAGCATGCTGCCATAAATGAGCACCCAAAATCTTATGCAGTTCAGTGTAGCAGTATGCGAGATTAGCCATGGACAGACACAGAAATGCACGTACATACAGGACCGATCTCATTATCTCCTGGGAGATAGGCAGACTGTCAACCAACTGGTATCGAAGATATCTACTTTCTAGTACATGACACCCTTTTGTTAACAAGCAGCCCTTGAATTAATTCCACCATTTCACGTGAATATCATTCATATCTCTCCAGGTGTCCATTAGAACTGTTAAAGGATTATGCTGCTCTGTCTCCCTGGGAAATCCTTTGTCAAGGTTCACCAGGACGAGACTCTGCCTGATGGCAAAACCTCAGATTCAAGAGGGAAAAAATGTAGATTTCGTCCTGGACACGGAAGAATAGACCAGACTTTAAGAGATAAAATAGGGACCAAGGGAGTTTGTTAATCCTGTCTTTAGTATATACACTATGTGCTGTGTGGGTTGGGAAAAGGGCTAAAATAGTATTATCAGGTTTTCTGTGGGAATACTAGGTTCTAGATCCACCTCTGCAAGCCATTTAAAGGGCGGGTTCATTAGTTATATATATTATTTAAAGGTTTTTATATAATTCTGCAGCTTCCCAGTGGTGTTCTTTCTGTATTAAAATTCAAACATTTCAACAAAAATGTTCCCGTAGGTTTCTGCATGATGACGCTGCTACATATACAGAATAAAAACATCCTTATAGTCAGTGTATTACATACAGTAACTTAAACGGCAGTCGGGTCCTAGTTTGGAGAAACAGACAGGAGTACCATCACCGAAGCTAAGCAATGTACTGCTGTGTGAACGCCACGTTAGTTCGGATCAGAGAGTCACACAATAACACAAACAAACTAACCGATCGGTGCAGTGGTAGACCAGCAACTCCCGTGCTCTGCAAGGTAAAATTACTGTTTTTGTTAATGGAGTCTGGTGGCTTTGAAGAGAGCATCGGGAACGGCTTCAGTTCTCCATCAGAAAAAGTTAAACTATAGCATACAAACTGATATTCATTTTTTTTTTAGGTGGGCCTTTCTTTCGGTGACTAAAATGCATTTTTCTGCTGCTCCCGTACAGCCCTTTCCGACGGGGAATTAAAGCCATTATATCGCCCTCTTCAAAGCCACCAGACTCCATCACAAAAACAGTCATTTTACCCCGCATAACACAGGGTTTACATACAACGCCACCTCAAAAAGATCTGAACTAACCCTTTAAGTTATTTTCAAACATAGCACAGCTAACTTTGACTCAGCTAGTGCTAACATTCACATTATTTATAACCTTATTGATTAGCTTATTTTGGTAACCTACGTCACTGCTTTTTAGTAGGATTATATACTCAGAGTAAGAGCCATTTTAAAATTCGTGACACACGGTGCTTTTAGGTGTTGATCTTTTAATTCTGTTTTTAATTATATTTGCTAATCTGCATGCAGCAAAGACGCTTTAAAGACATAGTTTATTTTTAGAAATGTGATGATGAGAAACTAGATACCACTCTCATGTCTAAGAGTGGCATCGATCTCATCTAACTCCTGACAAGAAAGCGAATAAGAGCATTTCCCTAAAATGTGGAACTATTCCTTCAAAGATATTATGCAGCAAATGTTAAGTTAGCTGTTATACCCTTGACAGGAATGTGCTTTGTTCCCTTTCTTCTTTGTGAAGTACACTGACAGGATATTAAAGCCCCGCTGAGATCCAAAGACTGCGACACGACACATGGTGTGAATATGATGTTGTCCCTTTGGCCTCATTGGACAGTATTTCATTACATGTGTCATGAATCATGTAAGAAAAAAAAAAAAAAAAAAAAAAAAGGGATTGTGTGCGGCGGCTGTAATCATTCCAGATTAGTCACGAAGCACAGGTCGGTTTGTGATCATGACGTCTAAAGCAGAAAGGAAAAGAATTAGATACAAGAGGGCAAAATGAGGTTTATCCATATGGCAGCTTGACTCACTCATAAATGTGCGAGGAGCTCAATGACCCAGGAGGGCTTTTGACTCAAAATGCTGCTCCTCTAAATCGTGTAAGGATTCCCCCGAGGCGTCTTGGCTGACTTGGAGAAAACCCCAAGGCAGACCCAGCACAAAACATCTCCCAGCTGGCCTCCGGAAATTTAACAAGAAGCTGGAAAAAGACCAGTTTCCCCTTTCGCTAAGCAGCAAGTAAATGGATGGATTAATGGAGGGTTGAAATAAAGATATCATGCCCAGACATGTAAATGCACTTTTGTCAATATTACAAGCCTAAATTGCTCGTCATAAAAAAGAGAGATTCCCCGCAGGATCCATAAACAGTATATGTGTGAGTTGGCAGACATTTATGTGGATTCATCAGTTCTGCAGGTTTAAAATGAGCCCTTGTGATTGAGTACCCACTTAGTGTTTTTATAGCAGTGTAAGTTTAAGAAGGCAATGGTTTCATCACCTGAGTATGTGCTGCAATTTGACCTCAATGGTGTTACAATTGAAAAAAAGTATATTAAGTGTCAGTCATGTGGAATAATCTGTTCCTGAGGACTTGTGTTAATGCTAATTTATGCATTTTAAACAAATATCAGCCCTTCTAACACCTTTAGAAAGTTTCCACACGTTGAAGCAAAAGGCGTATTATTTTAAGCACTCGAGATAGTTTGACGAGACACTTTCAGGCAAAAGTACACACAACAATGATGACTAAATAAAAGAAAATGAGACAGCTCTGATTTCACCTGTCTTTATATTAAAACGAAGTCAAAGGGAGCCTGACAGTAATGAGTACGGTTTTTGGAGAAAAGATGATACATCACCACGCACCACCCTGAGTGCACCCACAGAAGGTTACAGTCTAGAAGTGTACGTCTAAAAAGTGTCTCTACGGAGCAAAAATCAAAGCTTTGAGACCGAAGCGGAGCACCTTCTCGTGTCACTTTTCACCGAGTTTCTAGCTCGGCTTATGCTCATTTTATTTTGCTAAAGGTGTCTTTTTTTTTACATTGAGTGAGCGCTTTTGAAAAAAATAATAAATTTGAAGCAGATAACGGCGAGGGTGACGTAAATCTTTGTAAGCTGAAAATGGCTTACTTCTCTTTTCCTGCTGTGAACAGGCATTTGCAGCAACTTGTGGTTCTTAAATCAAACGGAGCCTCTGCAGTTAAATCTCAAGGCTTTTCATAATCTACGTACCTATAGTAATAGATTGCATATTAGGTCTCGCTACTGTCAAAATAAACCAATTAAACGACTGATAAAATGCTTACATTACAGTACGTACACACTTAATCAAACAGGTGAAAGTGTTTCCGTGAAATTACAAATGATATGGTGTGATAAATTACTAGTACCTGACAAAGGAAGGTTTATCTATTATTATTAGAAATGAAGGAAATTCAATTATAAGCTCTCGGAGGATTAATTATCATATCATTAGACTGTGCCTCCATCTACCATTAATATTTTTAGCCTTGTATCATTGTGTGTGCATTGGATAATTCATTGTAGATTATCCACAGTATAGTCTACACACTGTACATGTAGGTTTTTGGCAGCCTTTAGTTAATAAACCACGCTGATTGTTGGGGAATTTGGTCCAATATGCGACAAGAGAAGAAGTGTCCAAAGGATGATTCTGTCTACTGGGAAGGCTGGTGCTTTAGCATAACATGCTGTATCTTAAAGGATAAAGCTGGTGATATGCTATATTTCTATTATAGTCAAATCCAATGAGTCCGTCTCTCGGCATTTTCCAACGTCTCCAGCCTGTCTGTGGCATTCAGCCATAAGCCCATTGGTTGCTACTAAAGGTGTAAATCTTTAAAAAAAAAAAAAAAAAAAAAAAGGTCACAAAGAATTCTTTTAATAAAAGCTGAATAATTTCTCAAAACCATTGGCCGTTGTAGTTTTTAGCCACGCTATAAGCGCGGCTCAAGGGCAACCCCGTCTCCTACAAAATTACGCGCCCATGCAATGAAACTGCATTCTCGATTACGTTTCGAGGGAAAAGTATTTTTAAAAAGTTTTAAACATGTGGTTAACGTTGTAAATTGAAACAACAAAAAACAACAAATGCAACAACGCTACTTCGCTAGGTTTAGGCAACAGAACTACTTGGTTAGGTTTAATAAAAAACATCATGGTTTGACTTAAAATGATAACGGTTGTTATGTTATTTACCACGTTGTATCACATCACTTGCTGCGGCCTTCCACAGATCATTGCAAGCGTATTTGTGATACGTCAAAGACAAGTGTAATCCGCGACAAAATACGCTTCCTTCCAAACGTAATTGAGAATGCAGTTTAGTTGTATGGGAACGTAATTGTTAGGAGACAGGGCTACTAGGGACGGCAATGTCAGGTGGTCCGGACTAAAATATATCAACAACTATCAGAAGGACTGCCATGAAATTTTGATAAAACATTCATGATTCCCAGACAACTCATGAGGTTGACTTTGTGGTTTTGAGTGATATCTCGGCCTCCGTCTGTCTTAGAGACAATGGTTCACGTTAGTTGGTTGCACTTCCTTGAGTGGATGTGGAGTCCAATCCTTGCTGCACTTGCTGCATACGGTATGTAATCTGTGGCTTGGGGGGTTGCTGGCATAAGCTTTCCTCCTTTGCCTCATCTCTTCCAGTCGGTTCTGTCGTTCCTCCTCGGCTCTTTCGCAGCCTTCATTCACCAGTCTTCTCCACTTGGGTCCGTCTGCTCTGGCTTCTTCCCAAGTGTCCATATTGATGGAGGTGGCACGGAGGTTGCGCTTACAGACGTCTCAGAGGGCAGCCGATGG
>CAKALG010032135.1:0-15478 GCA_916700815.1 Helicolenus hilgendorfi | reverse complement strand
CTGATAAGCTGTAGATCTTACATTAACACAATACAAATCTTTAGGTTTTCATATTGTTTTGAAGTGTTATTTAGCGGAAACTGTAAGACGAATGTCAGCTATCTGGCCAAGTACTATAATAAAGGCATTTCTGAAAAAGCTGTTTTGCACCTTTATTTACTCAAAATGCATTCAGGTGTTGAAAAACAGCTTGATAATGGTGAAACTGCTCTCTGTGTTTTTGCCCCACAGCCCAAAGGTAAAGTTGGCACAAAGGGAAAGAAGCAGATCTATGAGGAGAACGAGGCGACTCTGAAGTTCTACACCAGAGTCATCCTAGGAGCTAATGTAAGAACACTAACCTTTGTGTTTTAGTCAAAAGAAATGTCCTTGAACGAGTGGTATCTCATGTTAGTTCACTAATGTGGTCTCTGAGTAAATGTTAACCTTATTTTCACATAAAATCTTCTTTCACAGTACAAAAATGTTTTAATTGGGATAACGATAAATATATCTTTTATATAGTAAATTATTTGGAAATGAAATTATAAAACTGTTTGGATGATTACAGTGACTTAAATGCCTAAAATTGATGCAAAAATCACCTTAATCCAAAATGACCATAATGCAGTCCTGCTCATTGGTTTGCAACAATGCCTGCAATGGCCTAATATTACCAGAGATATTAAAGAAATTGATAATGTGGTAGAAATTGTATTGAAAAATCTTTGATGGATTTTACTGTAGGACTGAAACTAATGATTATTTTCATAACTGATTAATCTGCTGAGTGTTTTTGTGATTAATCCAGTAATTCTTTAGTCTATGAAATGATAACAAAAAGTAAAACTGAAATGATCGATCAATTATCAAAATAGCTGCAGATTAATTTTCTGTTGATTAAAATAATTGACTAATCGACTAATCATTGCAGTTCCATTATACTGTCATGTCGTTCAACCCCATTTCAAACATACTGTTCTTCCTCTGCAGGCAATATATGGTGCTGTAAATCTTTTGGTTTTCTACAGTTCGTCTACATTTTGGACATGGGTGAGTGCATTTAATCAATTTTATTTAAAATCTCTACATACCACAAATCTAAATGTACCACTCCGTCCCTCCCTGTCCCTGACGCCTTGTGTGCATCCTGTAGCTCCATCTCATGTTCGCACTAGCAGTGTACGTCGGGAGTTACCGCTCCATGTCCGCCATGGCCAAGCCAGTGTTTGCTGAAGACGGAAGTCTGCTGGACGGAGGAATAGACTTGAACATGGAGCAGGGAATGGCAGAGTGAGTAATCCCCAAAATACAAACAGGGTTCAAGTACGTTGGGAAGAGAAACTCCATCTTTAGTCTACATACACTATGAAAACAACATGACTGTGGAAAAACGTGGACATGCACATGGTTATATATTCAGGCGTGTATTGTGAGCAGTCTGTCCTAACCCTCTCATTGATGGAACGTATTAGGGACAGGAAGCTTTGCAGACATTACTGCTCACCCTCCTTCACTGCATTAATGATTGAATTTATATATTTGTTTAAAGGTGACAATGTTTAAAAAAAACAATGTATTAACAAAAATAATCCCTCTCAGTCATCACTTATGACCCTCTAGAGCTGAGTGGCAGTGTCTGTATCTGTAGAGACGCTGCCCTCTGCCTGTATCTTCCTATTCTGCTGTGTTCAGGACGTTTCTGGGCGTCAACCTCTATAAAAACTTAGCGACCAGGAAGCTACAAAAAGCTAAAAAAAACCCCACAAATCTAGCGAGGTGAAATGCCAAGCGGAGAAAGCTTGTTCCGCCGTATGAGAGCAGTGCAGAGCGGCGACCATGCATGCCCGGTCCGGCTATGTCAACAAAGCACAGAGAAGCTCTGATTACAAGATACACAGAGGAAGAGCGACTTCATTCTCTGCTCAGGTAGACATTACTCCTCTATATCTTTACATAGACAATAGTTGTTTGCTGCTATATTAATGCTCTGAATGTCGTATAAACCAGTGGTTCCCAAACTTTTTCATGTCAAGGACCCCTACACTGACACAGATTAGACCACAGACCCATTTAATAAGATTTTGTCCCAGAGTCCCCCATCTGATAGGATTATCGCTTTTAGATGTTTTATTACAGAAAGTGAATGACACCCATGACCAAAATAGTGATACATTCTGTCATTGTGTTACTTATGGATGGGTTTATAGTGAAAATAAATGATTCTCCTTTTTGCTGGGGACCCCCTGGGATCCCTTTCAGGACCCCTAGGGGCCCCACTTTGGGAACCACTGGTTTAGAGAAGCTTTAATGTTAGAATAAAACATGCTGCAATTGAACATCAGTCAGCACTAAGGCGATGAAGGACAGTGACCCTGAGACAAGAACAGATTTTTTGGCAGAAGAAAAACTATATTTTAGTCTTAGGGTGTTTGTATTCTGTATTCATTCTGTTTGTGGTTAAATATACCATACATATCAAAAGATTAAATGTAGTGTTCAGTAGAGTTTGTGTATTAATATTATAGAAGCTCTGATCACATTTCTATGTTTTCTGTTGAACTTATTGAAGACATTTATTAAATGATTATAAGATATGATTGTCTTGTTAATATAAAAGTACGTAAATAAATAGCAGTCACATGTTTTTTTTTGTCCTTGCTAAGAGCACAAAGTTCTTCTTCTGCGTGCACAGAAACATGTAATTCATTGTCTGTATGTGTTGTGGTTTTAGGCACCTGAAGGACGTCATCCTGCTCACAGCCATCGTACAAGTGCTCAGCACAATCTCCTCTTATTTCTGGTATCTTTGGATGCTGGTAAGACGATGTTCTGCTTCCCTGATTAATCCTTCGAGATAGCTGTTATTTTATTTTTCTGCTTTCCTCATATCTCATAATTTGATCTTGTCCTCTGTGTGTGTGTGTGTGTGTGTGTGTGTGTGTGTGTGTGTGTGTGTGTGTCAGGCCCCGTTCCGAGCCCTCCACCTGCTGTGGGTGAACTTCCTGGGCCCCTGGTTTATGGCAGAAAGCCCGTCGGCACCAGAGGAAGTGAACGAGAAGAAGCAGAGAAGACAAGAGCGCAGACAGATGAAGAGATTCTGATGCTGCGGGGCAGACGGAGCAGTATTTTTATACACAGAATCTAATATACAGATAGCGAGGAGCTCATAAGTTATTCAGGAAGAAATTTTGTTATTAAATTAAACTCAATCCCAATCTGATACGGTGGAATCTTGTTCTCCATGTTTGTTTGTTTTTTTCCTGTAATCCAATCCTCTCCCTAAACTATTAAATGAAGCGTTCCCTATTTAGATACTGTCACGGTCCAAATCTCATTTATCCTCATGCAGAGATTTAAAGAGTTTTTGCTGTTGCACAGTCACGTCACACCGGCCCCCTGCAGATTTCCATCAAACGTCCCCACTAACCAACACACGCGATGCAGTGACGAAAATGAGAAGAAAAACCATAGCCTGCTAAATGTATTCTGTCAGTTCCACTTTTGTCATGGCATGTCTTTTATTTTTACTTAATTTAATTTTTTTTTTTTTTTAAATGTCTCTGATGTAGAATAATTTTGTTTGTGAGCTCTTCTAAAATCAACTGGATAGAAAACAAGATTTAATAGGTAAAAAAACAACTTTTTTGCAATAAAATATTCCCTCCAGTTTGTGGAGTTGATCATATGTGTTTCAAGTTTTTTTTGTTGTTAACGTTATGCCTTCAGTAATGACTTAAAGTACTGAGCAATTATTTTCATTTTTCCTTGGAGGCTAAAATGTGCTTTTGGTTCTCTAGTGAAGTCATTAGAGCATAAGAAACAATTGTTTTTTAAATGGCTGCTTCCACCTGAAAGGATCTCTTACAAACTGTTAGAAGTTATAAGGTAATTCTCATCGAGAAATGTGGACTTTTTAATCGAAAATAGGAATGTTTAAGAGTTTTCTAAAGCTTTGGCAATCATTTTTAATTTAGTCCATTTAGTTTACATCCTTATTAAAGTGATGAAAACTTCTATTGGGGCCATCGTTTTGGTTTGGCAACGATATATAATATAACAGTCGACTCATCCAAAGAGAAATATGGATACTTCTTCAACAGAGAGTTGATTAGGGGGGATAAATGAACCTTCATGACATCCTGGTTTTTCTGTCATTACTTTTATTCATAGGCAGGATTAATTGAGATGTCAGGACGACATGCAGATCGTTTACGGGTGTAAAGCTGAATGCCACTTTATTCAAAAAGAAACTTAAAGGATATTATAAGTTTTTTTGTCATGTTTTAGCCATTTTAGGGTCGCAACTAACATATATTTTCTTTTTTATTACCAAGTGTTTATTGTCATTTTCAGTAAGCACTACAATAGGAATAGAAGTAGACATTTCTTATCTACTTCTGGTCTACATCTTGAAGACAAGAAATTAAATATAATCAGAAATTTAACGAACAATTATTTTCATTCATTATAGATTAATGTCTTCATTATTTTTTAGATTAATCCTTATATAAGATGTCTGGAAATAGTGAGGAAAAGGTCATCCCCGTTTTCCAAAACCAGAGGTGATGTTTTCAGATTGTTTGTTCAGTCCGACTAAAATATTCCATTTTCTGTGCTTGATAAATAAATAAAATGATTGATTATTGAAACAATCGTTGATTAACTTCTGTTGATTGACTAATAGAGTCATTGTTTCAGTACTAGTATAGGTATAAATGACTTCTGAACATAATCCAGCATGTAGTGAGAGGATGTTTAATCCACATAGAGTCATGTGATCCTTCAATTTGTAAAAAAAACTAAAAAAAACTCATCACACCTGGAGATTTGTACTTTCCACTGGACAGAGACATACTTTGACTTAAGACATGAGTCCACAAAACAACTCCTAGTTTAATCCTTTAAAAGATTTGATTTCCTGCTTCAGGTTCAAGAGGACGACAAGCGGGTTGGTATATATTATAATAATTATAATTTTAAATAAAGTTTGAGATAACATCAGACGGAACATCGCATTAATTTTACTGGCTGCAACAAATCAGACATCATCACCTGTCTTTTTTTTCAATGGCTCTAGAAACTGCTCACATATTTGAGGTTAGAGATTTAAGATTAGAGCTGACAAATCAGCGCGTAGATGACAGTTTAATCCCCAAATACTGAAGAAATACCAACCACCACATTTCTGTTTCCATCCGGAGGGCTGAGCTCCGTCCTCAGGGGAAAAATGTTGTTTATTATAAGTGACTTTATTCTTTCTATCCAGTGTTGACAAAGTGTATTTAGTGATTATGTTCATGTGAGTGGGCTGGCAGATCTGCTCCCAATGAAATTACAGATTTCTCATTATTGTTACATCCCTACTTATACCCAACTCAACAAGCTGAAACTTGCAGTCTTTAGGTTTCCAGAGGAATCACTATGATGGTGTCAATCCTGTTAAAAGGAAACAAAACAACACAGCATTTACAAAGTTTGCCTTAATTTAATAGGAATTCATACATGCTCTTTTTACCTAACTTTCTTCCTAAAATCCCCAGAAGCTTTTTCAAAATGACTGCTTTTACTTTGCCTGTGTCCTGCCCTCCTTCATTCCTGCCGTGTGGTCCTTCACTGTCTCTATTATAGGGTTATAAACAAAGTAACCAAAATTAGAGCAGCACGGCATCCAGTTGTCAGGGCCAATCCCAGATGTGGGCTTTGAGAGGAACCATGTTGCAGTGTAATTTAGCACTGGGGCCACTCACTCGCATGTAACCCCACCCCCTCAAAACGCACACATGTACTTTGTGTTTTCTGTAAGAAGATGTGCAGAAATTGTACATGTTTATCTCAACCAAAAGAAACTCTGGAAAACTCTGGCTGGAAAAGGGACTCTTGGTTGTTTTTGCTCAAAGCTTTTACATATGCAAACCTTGTCTTTTTTGCCTTTTCTTGATAACACGTCATTGTCTCTGCTCTTGCTCTGAGGTGCAACAGAGAAGTATCTCCTAAAATAACTTGCTGCATGTTAGAGTCCCTGTCTTGGCTGCTGATTTAAGATGGAGAGAAAAGAAAAAAAGAGTGGGAGAGTGAGGTTCTTGTTTACCATGGCAATAAAAAAGGGTTCATCCTGACAAGATGAAATAAGGGAGTTGAGGCTGCATTCCACTTTCCAGGCTTTGTGTGCAAAAAAGAAGAAAAGAAAGAAAAATAAGTTTAAACCCATTATACCAGTGAGAGTAAAATAAATGCTTGCAAGTTAACAAAAAACCTGAGAGAGAAAGCGGGTAGGGCATCAGCTGACGTGGAGCCTTTTGTCTCATTGGCCGTCACATTTTAGATCCCTTTACACTCACAGAGCCAGACAAAACAGGAAACTGGGGGGCATTTGGGCAACAGTCAAGCCTTTGACCCTTGAACTACAGCGCTCCCCGTCTTTGAAGTGAAGAGAGAGAATCACAGGCAATTACAGGCGATGCAGAGTGTGTTCCCTTGAACATTTAGCCTCCACTGTGTAAACAGAATCAGAGCTCTCTGAGTGTGTTTGGCAGAGCCGTGGGTGTAGTCCGCCTCAAGTTTATGATCTCTGCTGTGTTTCCACCTTGTTTTGACTCAAACTACACTGACCCAAACACTTCTCTCAGTTCGGGTTGCAGTGAAGGAGTGGCTGGTGTTGGTACAAGACACACATTTTTCGTTTATGATCCATATGCCACCCGATTCAAATGTTATTAGGTCATTAAATAGGCGTTATCAGTCCCTATAAGCACCATAGACGTGGGTCAGTAGGGGCCTACTACGCTTACTATGCTTACTAAGTATTTAATGCTCTTATCAACATGGGAGTGGGCAAATGTGCTGCTTTATGCAAATGTATGTATATATGTATTATTGGAAATCAATTAACAACACAAAACAATAACAAATATTGTCCAGAAACCCTCACAGATACTGCATTTAGCATAAAACATATGCTCAAATCACAACATGGCAAACTGCAGCCCAACAGCTGTCAGTGTGTCAGCGTGCTGACTTGACTATGACTTGCCCTAAACTGCATGTGATTATCATAAAGTGGACATGTCTGTAAAGGGGAGACACGTAGGTACCCATAGAACCCATTTACATTCACAAAGCTTGAGGTCAGAGGTCAAGGGACCCCTTTGAAAATGGCCGTGCCAGTTTTTCCTCACCAAAATCAAGTGTAAGTTTGGAGTGTTATTTAAGCTTTATGACATGGTTGGTTCCAGTGGATTCGTTAGGTTTTTTAGTTTCATATGATACCAGTATCTTCACTCTAGCTTTGAAACTGAGTAGGGTACAACCTAAAAATCGCAAGTTGCGTTAATGCGGTAAAGAAATTAGTGGTGTTAAAACAATTTTAGTATCGTGTTAACTTTGACAGCCCTAGTTTTGAACACAAACAAAAAGGCTTCTCTAGGTTTAGGCAAAAAAAACAAAACAGTTAAGTTTAGGGGAAATCATTGTGTTTTGGCTTAAAATAACAACGAACACATAGACAACTACACGTTGTTGGTTTCACGGGATGCAAAACCTGGCCTCCTGGGTGAAAGTCCTATGTCCCATCTTTTGCCCCTGACCTCAACCT
This sequence comes from Helicolenus hilgendorfi, assembly GCA_916700815.1. NCBI lineage: Eukaryota > Metazoa > Chordata > Actinopteri > Perciformes > Sebastidae > Helicolenus > Helicolenus hilgendorfi. The sequence continues at coordinate 7,905 of CAKALG010032135.1, read as the reverse complement.
CTCATGGAGTTTCATGCTGTCTATACTACAGCGCCTCACTTCCGCTTTTGCTCCTGTCATAATTACTATGGTCGCTAGAGGTCACTGTTGTGTTCTTTCATACCGTCTTTTGGTGCTCTACCATGTGAATAGATGATAAAACCTACCAGTGGGTGTAGTAGGCCCCTATTGACACACATCTATGGTGCTTATAGCGACTGATAATGCCTATTTAATAGCCTGCTATTAACAAATAAGCATCGCTATTTCCAACATCATCCTTTAGCTTAAAGACGACACCGGCCGGGCAGCGTTCACAGCTCCCACTGTACCGTAGCCTTAAAAGGAAGCTGTCAAGAATTCGTGCTGCGTTTGACTCCGTGTGTGTGTGTGTATGTGTGGGTGAAAGCATCTTGAGCATCAGACTCGGTGCCTCCTCAGAGATTGTCGCCTCTGTTTGACATCTCGCCTTGTCTCCTGCCAGCCGGTCATCTGCTCCTGTTTATCACCAACTGCAAACTGAAGACAAATCAATAAAACCACAGACGTCATGTCTCATCATGTATCATGCTGCTTTTGAACTTCAACATATTTAAAGATGAACTAGGTGTCTGCACATAAACACCTCCCTGAGAACGATCTATCCTGTCGTCTGCCTGTTACATGAATTAAAAATAATACTGGCACTTTTATATTGTAGTTAAAATGTAGCTCTGCTGCCAGAGTGTGACGGTCACTGTAAGGCAACACTTCGTTTAGGTGGCCTGGTGTTAATATTAAACTAAATATAAGGTGACAAAAAGTAAATCACTAACTGTGTCCTTAGCCTATAACCCAGATACCTACTGAGTACTTTTAAAGGGGAACTCCACCGATTTTACACATTAAAGTCTGTTTACAGGTCTTGAGGAGTACTATTACATACATGTGTAAAAAAACTTGAGTCAGCATTAGTTGAGGCTGAAGTCTAACTTTGGAAATTAAATAAATCTGTTGATGTGGAGTTAGAAAGAAGTGAGGCAGGCTGTTGTCAGATGCCGTTCGGAGCTATATCTACGAAAAGTAATGTAATTCATGTAATATCCGCAAAATATATTCTCCATTGGACTTTCGCCCAGGAGACGGATGTTCATACCCCCGTGTGAAACCAGAAGTTACGCCACTTCCGAAGTTATTTGAACCCAAACCACGATCTTTTCCTAAACATAACTAAGTAGTTTTGTTGTCTAAACCTAACCAATTTGTTTCCTGTGAAGACGGAAGTTCATTTTGAAAAGACTGTATGCATGTAACGAGTGGAGATTGACACGTGTTGCTGGATATTTATAAGAAAACGCACGAAAAATGAGAAATAACTTTTCCTAAGATATCATACGAACCGTTGTATGAGGATACGTTGAGTGAGACCAGATCAGATCTCTGCAGCCCGCTCCTCATCTCTGCTTGAGGCTAACAGTTCGAGGCTAGGTTAGTCGCTATACGATACAGGTAAAAAATCATGATTACTAACAATTGAACATGCAGCAGACCTGGAAGTCTTGTGGTTTACTAAGTTACAGATTTTACCTTTAATTCAATGCACATAATAATATAATAATATTGTAACGACAAATCAGTTCAGAAATTACATATTAGAGTGAATGTGTTTAAATAGAACAAAGAAGCACAAAATGCTTTCCAGAGTAAGGGGAATAAAATGCAATGATAACAATACAAAATAATAATAAAACATAGCCACAAAGAGTCAGAGCTGTACATAAAAGCTATGCAAAAACAGAAATATCATACAAGGTCAGCAGGGTGTCTTGGAAGCCTAATGATTAATACATAAAGTATATAACTGCAGTGCTCCTGCCCATCGTCTCTCTCTGTCTCCTCAAATGTTTCCTGTCTTTCTGTCTGCTCTCAAATAACAAATAAATCAAGTAACATGACAAAGCACTATCATGCAAGCAGCAACAAACATGTTTGTCAGTAAGTTCTCCCAAAATGGGGTTTATAGTGAAACAAAGGCAGTGCAAAGGCATCAGCACAGCAAAGATAACTTCTCGATTTCAACCTGCACTCTGAAAATCATGAACATCTCCTGAGGATCTCGAGGTTTGTTTTAGTCATTAATCTCAGTTTATATTAAGTTACTCACCGTTGTCTGCCAAATCATCACTGGGAAGGTTATGAACTTGAAGGTGTAATAGTTGTGTTTTGCTGGCTAAAGCAACGCCACACAGCTGCTATCTCAGGAAGAAACACTCAACCGTCAGAGACTGTGAGAATTAGCTTCTCGTTATTTTTGATTTAGAGAAACACCATCTACATGAAGTGCTTCATTTGTGGATATAAGATGTATTTGAGGTGATTCAAGGACAAATTAACAAATCGGAAGACGGGCAGAAATGTCAAGTTAATGATGAATGTTCTGCTCTGCAGCTAAATGGATCATAAATCATTTACGAGGACGTGTTACATTCTAACACACTCTGAGTTTGTAATAACTTGAACACAGTGTGTCAAAAATGAAGTTGTGTGACGCTAAATACTTGAATAATGTGTATTTTGGCAAATGTCTTTAATGAATCATGCATGTGCCTGCTCTATGTTCTGCTTTTCCGTACTGTTGCCTTTTATTTACAACAACAATTATATTCTTAGTATCTCCTATCTCAGCCAAAAGTGTTAAACCTAAACCGAGTCATCAGTCCTCAAGCTTACAGAGCGCAAAGCTTCAAACCTGTAAGCGTCCTCATTGGTGAACATGAAGTCGTTCTTCATGGCCGTCTGCCGAGAAGACAATGTTTAAATAAGATGACTAGAAAATCTGCAGCATATAGTCAGTAAAACGTTTGGTGCTTACAGGGTTTAAACCTTAATTTCTATGGAGACCCAAAATATTCAATATTAAATAAATAAGATATATGTAATATAACCATGGCATTGTCATATAATCGCATACATTTTATATTATGCTCTATTTGTCTTGTTTGACAGACAAAGACTTTGTGGTTTGCATTATGAAATAAAACGACCATTAGAAAAAAAATTGTGAAATAGGCCATACATAAACAAAATTGTAAAAAGGTAATTTAAGAATAAAAGCAAACAAACACTGGGACATGCCATAAAGTCTGTTACTGTGAAAATTAGCTGGGTGAAATAACACTTCATAATATTGAGCTGAGTTTTAAAGATTTTTTCATACATTTTTTCATACATTTCAATACATATTTTGTCTGTTATTATGTACTTTATTTCAATAAATACTAATATACTGCAATTCTTATTTATACTATTCTTTCATTTATATTTAACACAATAGATCCAACTTCTCAGGATTTTGTATTTACTTATTTACACAGTGGTTATATATTGTATTTATTTGATGCACATATTTGTACTATATTTCCCATATCTTATTCTTATTTTTCTTATTTTTTTATATTTCTCTACATATGTTGTGTTATATATTGTAGCATCATTTACATAATTAACATTTGACATACTCCTTTATTTCTATCTTTTCTTACATTTCTTTATGCTTGTATAAGAGCAACTGTAATGTCCCAAATCCCCCCGGGATCAATGAAGTATTTCTGATTCTGACATTTAATGTATTTAATATTGAATACTTCAGGTCTCCATTTAAAACCTGTAATTGTTCTAAGAATGTCCTAAATTTTCTAAATAACTTATTGTTTTTTAATATTATATCAGAGCTGCCAGTTTGACTCAGAAGCTCCTGCCTCCTCAATGTTAATTCTGTGATGGCAAAAATATCCTTTTACCCCCTCACATACAGTATTTTGGTCACTAACAACTATGATTTTTGACCACAGTACCTAAAAACGTATTTTAGAGTATTTGCTTACTTTAAAAGTAGCAGAGGACAGTGACACCGTCGTGTTGGCCGTGAGTTAAAACGCCGACCGTGAACCTCAGCGTACCTATTCTAATCTGGCTGTGGATCTTTGTTGCATGTAATTTCCTCTCGCTCTCCCTTCTCATTTCTTGTCGTATTACTACTTTAGTCTCTCTAATAAATGCATAAAATGTCCAAAAATACTTTTAAAAAGAAGCACACAACAATGCATTGACATTAATGCAGCTTATATTAATTGTTGGATCCAGCAATGTGATGCACCCACTAGGCTGTAAACGCTCAGATACATATTCCTCCTGGGCACTCAGTGAGGATCAGTGACTGATTTTAAGTTGTGATAACAATTAAAACAGGCCACATCAATTCTCCCTCCATTCATTACTTTGTTTGGCTGTTTGTGCTTTCAATTTTAAAAAAAGAAATAAAAGGTCCTCCGTGAGTGACCACAGCCATTAGTTGCAGCGGTGGCGCCACTGTCCGCATGACTCCGGCTGAACCAGGATCAGTGAGGGACAGGCTCCATCACACTGGGTTCCCTTCCTCTTCCTTTGTTTTCATCCCGTTTCCTTCCTCGTTTTCTTAGATACTGTTCCCCCCGATGGAAGTCTAAACAAAATACAATACTGTGAAAGTAAACAAACGCACAAATTTCATGTCCTACAACCTTGGCCCTTACCAAAACCAGAGCCAGTTTTCTGAGGATGCCAGGACAAGGTTCTGGTGTGTGCTTTGCCCAAGGGGTTACAATATGGACTGACTGGAACTCCGTGTATGAACGTGTTTGTGACTCTGGTGCAGCAAAAGACACAAGTATTATTTGATTTTGCACATGTTTACAAAGTTAAAGTGAGCGTACTGATTCAGAAATAAATAACAATGGTTACACAACGGTTCGTATAATTTCTTACGAAAAGTTATTCCTGCTTTTTTGTGCATTTTCCTACAAATGTCCAGCAACATGTGATGCACGTGTCAATTTATGCTCTAAGGTCGACTTGGTTAGGTTAAGGGCAACAAAACTACTTAGTTAGGTTTAGTCAACAAAAATATGTAGTTAGGTTTAGGAAAAGAACGACTTGGTTAGGTTTACGCAACAAAACTACTTAGTTAGGTCTAGGAAGAAATCGACTTGGTTAGGATTAGGGAACAAAAATACTTATTTAGGTTTAGTCAAACAAAAATACTTAGTTAGGTTTAGGATATGATCAACTTGGTTAGGTTTAAGCAACAAAAATATTTAGTTAGATTTAAGCAACAAAACTACTTAGGTTGAGGAAATGATTGATTTAGTTCGGTTTAGGCAACAAAACTACTTAGTTAGGTTTAGGAAAAGGTCATGGTAACAGTCCCGTGTTTTTTGACCCACCCACCCATCCACTTCGACCTCCTTCCTATACGGTGTTTGTCGCCCTTTATGCTTCTTGGTTCTCAATCACTTGGATTACATTCAAACTGATTTTGCGGGATATAAATGAATTAGAGAGCATTACTTTTTGTAGGTATAGCTACGAACAGTGTATGAGAACAGCCTGAATAACTGCATGACAGGTAGGTTCTTTGACTGTTTGCCTCAGAGAAACTGAAAACAGGAATAGTTAGCTGGGAAACAGCTGTGTCAGTTTGAGTACTACATAGCTACATGGCCATTTTTGCATTTATCTTAAATCCTGAGCTCATACGCTGTCCCAAACTCCAAAGCCCAAATAGCTGTTTGTCAAACTGATATCAGAATATGTTCCCTGAATGCAATGTTTTGGCCTGCAAGCAAGTGTGTTTTCTAGCAACAGTTTGTCCAATGAACTGGTGGATGAGGAAGGATATTGTCAAACTTCAAATGACCTTTAAGTGTAGGAGGATATCAAATCGAGGGGAATTTATGCTGAACAATCTCTGTTAGACATGAGGAAATATGAAGCATCCAATGAATAATGGCCTAATTATCTGTGGCACATGGCATGTAATTACAATGTTCTGAGTGAGAGGAGTCAAGGGCTTGTACTCCATGTTATCCCACTTTCTCTTTAGTTATAATTGTCTAATAAACGCCCCAAAACAGCCAACATGTGAGCCTGCATTGGTGCATAAACACCTAAACAATATGAAATGTGTCTTTGAACATACATGTTGATGGTGACGCAGCATCCATCAACCTGCACAGTTGTTAACGTGGCTAATGCTCGCATTAACATTAATGAGCTTTTACACACTTTTTTACGCAGCTCTTGTTTCACCCTTTTCCACCATTTCAACCCCATCCATCCCCGCCCACCTCATGCTATTAGACCTATAATGGAAGTCTAGATTAATGGTTAATTTCCAGGAAACCCCTGTGTTCTGTCATAAAGTGCTTTCCATTAATTAGTGACTCTGTTTCTCAGAACGGAGGGGGAGAGTAGGAGAAGAGTGATTAATGAGCTAACTAGTGCAGCCAGCGGCTCGCCTAGCTCCAGTGGTGAGCGTGAGAAGAGTCGGACCCGCAAAGAGAGGGAAAGAAAATAAATATGTGGCCCTTGAAAAAAAAAAAAGTGCATGGAAATTCATTGAAAGGGTAGCTGAGTGCAGTTTCAAAGGGATGGTGGAGCATTAGAGCTGAACTGTGAGGGAAAGGGCAGAGAGAAAGCTTGATTACGCCCTCTCTGGTGCCAGAAGTCCAGCAGACAGGGATGGGTGTGTGCTGCTCAACGGGGAGCTGTTAACAAGGAAAGCAGTTCAGCTAACCTTCTTGACGTCTTTTGCTCTCTGAAGGTGTAAAGTTCATCTGCTGACCGTTGTGATGAGACACTGCAGCAGGATTCGGTTCTAAGAAACATGCAGGCTGAACATTTTCGGACGACGCCGAGAAACATAGCATCCTCAAAAACTAAAACCCCATTTCCCACGCTATATGTCTTGTTCATGTTTTATGCAAACATGCTCACCCCACTTTAATTTTGAATGTTGTTTCAGTAATAGTTTGCCACTTTCATGTCTGTTTGCTAAATATCAAGCTTCAGCCAGCAGTTGGTTGGCTTAGCGTAGCATCAAGACTGGAAAGAGGATAACAGCTAGCCTGTTTCTGTCCAATAATTAGTTAATTTAGTTTTTGTATGATTAAACAAACAAGATATAACTTGTTAATTCATGAGCTTTAGTGGTGCTGGAAGGCACTTTTTTAACCAGACAGAGCCAGACTGTGTCAGTTTTTATGCTAAGCTTATCTAACCTGCTGGTAGCTGTAACTTAATATTTAAAGGAATGGTTTGACATTTTGGGAAAGTATGGTTATCTGTTTTCTTGCAGAGGATTAGATAAGAAGATTGACACCACTCTAATATTTGTTCGTTAAATATGATGCTACAGCCAGCAGCCTACTAGCTCAGCTTAGCATAAACACCGTCCAATGTTATGTATTATTTGTTTAATCTGTTTAAAAACTAAATCAAATCAATAATGAATTTTAGATGTGCTTGTATATTTTTGTATTTTTCCACCAATGGACAGAGCCAGGCTAGCTGTTTCCCCTTGTTTCCAGTCTTTATTCTAAGCTATGCTAACCCGCTGCTAGCTGCAACTTCATATTCAACACACACTCATACAAGAGTGGTATTGATGTTCTCATCTAAATCTCTGCAAGAACTTGAATATGTGTATTTCCCAAAATGTCAAACCTTTCTTTTAAGTCAGGATCAGCTCCAAACAGATAAATATTTTAGCTGGCTAATGTTACTGACCCTTGGCAGTGTTTCTGTGCAGGGATTTCTATGGACGTCAGATTAAGAGGGTAGCCTGGCGTGAGTCCAGGGGTCTGGCTAGACATTATCTCCAGCACCGCTGCATGTTTTCATAAGGGGGCCTCCTAGTCTCTCCAGCGCTGGCCTGTAAGTGGCTGGGAGTGGGCAGCAGGAGTGTTTGTGCGTGCATGAATGTTTATGTATGCATGTGTGTGTGTGTGTGTGTGTGAGTGCAGAGTAAACTGCCGCCTTGGTGGGGCAACACACTGTCTCTGGTCTAGAGGAGAGCCATTAGGGGAGCGATGAAGCTGATGACATGTTGTTCCTGTGACAGGCCGCCGG
>CAKALG010032121.1:0-16220 GCA_916700815.1 Helicolenus hilgendorfi | reverse complement strand
ACACACACACACACACACACACACACACACACACACATAAACACACACACACACACACAAACACACACACACTGCCTGCAGTAGCATTCGAAGCAGCGAGGGATCGACTTGCCAATGACAACTTCCTCCATCTTCTAACCGCTCCACACGCACACACACACACACACACACAAACACACACTTACACAAACAAACGCACACACACACACACGCACGCACACACACGAAGCAGTTCAAAGCATTTCTCCTTAATTAGCGTTCAACGCTTGGCTTGACAAATAAATAGCGATCATTTAAGAACACTAAGAGAGGAATCAGACAGCACATTACACCTCACAATATCTGGCAGCTTCCTGCACGCAATTAGAACGAGGAGAGGAGAGGAGGAGGGGATGAAGGATGAGGGGGGGAGACAGTAGTTCAGAGAGAGGAAGTAGAGAAAGGTACTGTAGGAAGGATGGAAATACAAGTGGGGAGACAATTAAGTGGAGTAAGAAGGAAGTTAAAAGGGGAGAAAAGAACATAGAGGGAGAGAAAGGAGGAGGGGAAAGGAAGAAGGAGAGAGGGAGGGAGGGATGGAGGGGAAAAGGAGGGAAGGAAAGAGGTAAGGAAGGAGACAGTAGATGGTAAGAGAGGATAAAAGGAAAAGTAAGAAACAGAATGGAAGTAGGTGGGTTAATAAAAAAAGAAGAGAAGGAGGGAGCGAAAGAAGGAAAGATGATAAGGACAGAAAGATAAAGGAAAAGCTGGAGGGAGGAAATGAGCTGATAAAGAAGGGAGGAAAATGGTTGTAGGGAAGGAAGGAAGGATGGAAGTTGAGAGACAAACAAGTAGGGGGGAAGGAGGTCAAAAGAAATAGAGGGATGGAAAGAATGAAAGTGGAAAGAGGACATGGAAGAACTGAGCGAGGAAGGGAAGGAAGGATGGAAATAGGTGTAGGGATGAAAGGAGACAGTGTTGGTAGGGCGAAAGGGAAAAGAGAAGAGATAAGTTAGGTAGGGAGGGAGACAGAAGCTAATAAGGGTGGGCAGAGAAAAGGAAAGGAAAGGTAGGGAGGAAAGGAAAAAGGTAGCAGTTGGTGGGGGAAAAAGGAAAGGTAAGAAGGAGAGGGGTACAACAGAAGAGACAAGTAGGGAAGGAAGAAGGGAATGAGGGAGGGACGACAGAGGGAGGTAGAAACAAAGAGGTAGGGATGGAGACAGAAGCAGTAAGCGAGGGGAAAAAAAGAAGGAAAGGTAGAAAAGACAGAAATAGAAAAAAAGGAGTCATGAAAGAGTAAAAGGAAAGAGGGTAAGAATGAAGAAGAGAAGGAGCGAGTAAGAGAGAAGAGGGAATAAAGGGAAACAAGGCGTTGAAGCAGGAAAGGAAGGGGAAGTGCAGAAGGACCGATGGCGGGAAAAGAAAGGGAGAAAGAAAGAAGGAAAGGTGGGGGGATTATCAGGGAAGAATGAGGAGGAGACAGGAAGTGAATGAATGATAGATGGAGAGACAGATTTATATTTAGAGATGAAAAGAGAGATGAAAAGAGAATGAGAAATAGGCTTCCCTGCAGTGCCATCTTGAACTGATCGTTCCCATCATGCCTCATTCCCAGCTGCCTTCACTTTGTAGTGGTGGAGACGTTGTCGTCATCAGAACCAGGAGCAAACACATTCCGGAGTGTAGAAATGAAATGTATAGAATGGACGTTCCTATTTCAGAGTGGAGGTACCGGTATCATATAAAAGGAAACGGAAGGAGGCTAAATAACGCTCCAAACATGCGCTAAATTTTGACGTGGAAAAACTAGAATGACCATTTTCAAAGGGGTCCCTTGACCTCTGACCTCAAGATATGTGAATGAAAATGGGTTCTATGGGTACCCACGAGTCTCCCCTTTACAGACATGCCACTTTATGATAATCACATGCAGTTTGGGGCAAGTTATAGTCAACTGACACACCACAGCCATGTTATGATTTGAGCATATTTTTTATGCTAAATGCAGTACCTGTGAGGGTTTCTGGACAATATTTGTCATTGCTCTGTGTTGTTAATTGATTTCCAATAATAAATATATACACACATTTGCATAAAGCATGCATTTTTGTCCACTCCCATGTTGATTAGAGTATTAAATACTTGACAAATCTCCCTTTAAGGTGCATTTTGAACAGATAATAAAATGTGATTAACTGGTTGACAGCCCTAGTAAACATATAACTGAATCGTGTCCGCTGTTACTTTGAAGGCCGTACGTTAATATCCCAAAAAAATGTCCAAGGCCTAGGCTGCATTTCTTTCCGACTTAACGGAGGTTCAAGGCCTGTGGGATCCAGGAAGTTGTCGCTTCATCTGTCACAGATAAGAATCCAAGGGAAGCCCAGCAGAACTGAGCTCTGATGAAGGAAACACACATGAAAAATATCAGCTCGCTTTCCCCACATCTCACGGATCAAGACTGGTTTAGTTTGTGTGCATGTGAGAATCAGTGCAAAAACACGCAGATGCATCACCAGCGTATGCATCAGTGTGTGTGTATTGAAGTTTTGGCAGTATAGTGTGTGTGTGTGTGTGTATATCTGTGTGTGTGTCAGCTCTGTAGTGTAGGCGTGACAGCTCAGTTCTGTTCTGTGTCTGTTACCAGCTGTTGTACTTCACTCGCAGTTTCTCTGTGTGTGTGAGCGTGTGTGTGCGTGACAGCGTGCTGTTTGATGTTAGACACATCAGAGAGGGGAGAGGGTTAACTTCACTGAACGGAGATACAGAGGAGCTCCCCGGTTTGCTTCCACGATGCCTGACGAGAACTTGTTAAACAAACACAGAGTCGACTGCTGCACGAATCGATCAAACACGTTAACCCTTTTTCACAGCCGAGTAACTCCACCCCATAAACACATGCATGCAGCGTCTCACAAGAAAACACATAGAGGTAGTAATGGAATAAGTTTGTTAGGCTAGACTGGCAATGCCATAATGAAATAATCCATTATGAGTAAGTCCTGCCTTCTCTGTATAGTAACTTGGCTGAAAACCACACCTGCACAGAAGGTCAGAATTTGTAGTATAGGGTCCTCTGGAGTGAACTACGTCACTCCCGTTGATGCCAAGTAAAGAGCATAGGTTTACTTTTTCAGTAGGTAATGGTTCTGTCACACTGGAGCAGTGGTTTCCATCATGGGTACCGGGCCCCACTAAGGCCGGGCATATACCCTTTTAGAAATGTTGTTGTGTACTTCCTACTCCTACTGTACAAATAGAGAGTTTGCGATGTAAAGCCAATGGCTCCTGCGTGGCATTCTGGCTGTCGACAGTTGTCAATAAAGATTTATTTGAAAGCTCTGAGGCAGGTAAAGTTTGTTTGCTAGCACAGGTCCGTACAGGTCATAATAATGCTATAACAAAGGCAGAAACGTGCTGCCTTGATCATCTGTTCCATCCTGTCTGCTGAAACTAAAAAAAAAAAAAAAAGATGCAGCGGCGTAACGTTATGTGAACTCGCAGGTGGCGAGGAAGACGTGGACAGTATGGCTAGCTATGTTTATTGTAGCCTATATTGTTATCTTGATAGCTACGCTCTGATTACTGTAAAAAGAGGAGTAAAAAAGCCAGTGACGTTTTTGTTTCTACAAGACATTATTTATAATATGTTCACGTCACAATGTTGGAATTTGACCTTTACTCCCAGTGCAAAGGACTCAGAGGTGTACTCATGTAGAGCTGTAGCACTTTCACATTGAAAAAAGTCTTTAGGATTTGGGTTTCATTATGTCAGTGGACTTGTATCAGTATATTTTGAGCTAAATTTTCATCTATAATTTAGCTTTAAAAAATTAAATTACCTGATTCTTCCAGATGCCAAAACTGTGTGTTTAAGATAGTGGATGTTTCCCTTCAACTATATGTGAAGGAACCCAGTAGCTCCATCATGTCATAATAGTACCGGGTGGTCCTGACACTCAGAAATGCTCATATAATGGATACCACACACAGACTGTCAGCTGTCATAGCTGATGAATCAACACGCACACAAACAGCACGCGTGAGCCCAGCAGTGTGTGTTTGTGATCGATAGTCAAATAAAATAGTGTTGATCTGTTCGGCCCGCAAATGAGACTAAACGACGGCTGAGAGTCTCCTGAGAGCAACGAGCAGCTGGATCAGTGTGTGTGTGTCTGTGTGTGTGTGTTTATGTATATGTGTGTAAGTGTATATGTATGTGTGTGTGTTTGTGTGTTCAGAGCTGGAGAGCAGCTGTGAGTGGAACATCTCACCACACACAGAGCTGCACAGGATGGATGGATGGAAGAGGAGAGGAGAGGAGTTATTTATGATAGTTAAATTAGAGAAGCCTCTAATGATCCCCAGAGGGGAAATTCAGGACAGACAGACAGACACACACATATATAAATATATGTGAACATGAATGAGTATATGAACGTATTCTTATACGACGGTTCATATGATATCTTAGGAAAAAGTTATTCCTCCTTTTTCGTTCATTTTCCTACAACACGTGTCAATTTCCGCTCGTTACATGCATAGGCCTACAGTCCTTTCAAAATAAACTTCCATCTTCACAGGAAACAACTTCTTCAGGTTTAGGCAACAAAACTACTTAATTAGGTTGAGGAAAAGATTTTGGTTTGGCTTAAAATAACTACAGAAGTGGCGTTACTTAAGTACGTAACTTACGTGACAAATAAATCAGCGTGGCGTTCGCCACTATTTATATTTCCTGGTTTATGATTACTTAAATTACGTACAAAACTGATTTTGTGGGACATACACAAATTACAGTGCATTATTTTTCGTAGGTATAGCTACAAATAGTATATATTATATTGAAGAAACACTGTATTCCTATAACAATATACAGTATATATATATATATATAACATGCTATAATAAAGATTTGGCCTATCAGGACAATATGGTCAAAGCAGCTTCATTAATATTTCCCTCCGTGTAGTCTTTGACTCGCCCTTGTTTTTGTTTTTTTGTTGTTTTTTTCTTCCTGGACTTCAGGCCAGCTGTTGGGGGCTTGTACTTCCTCCTGCTATGCAATTGGTCAGAAAACAGCCAATGGGGACAGGCTCAGAGGACAGAGGGAATGAAGTGATGATGAACACACACACACACACACACACACCCTCAGTAACCAGATTCCAGCGTAAAGCCCACGCACAGGAACCGTCGGCCTTCCACAGGGAATGAGGAGTGTCGCTCTCACACGCACGCACTCACACACACACACAGAGTTATTCCTGGCCTCCATACAGAGGCCAGAAAGACAGACACAAAGAAAAAAAGAGAGAGAGAGAGAGAAAACATAATATTGCGATACTCGATATTTTCTTACACCCCTAGAAGATGTGGTGAAAGAGAACTGAAATTGTACATGATACTTGATTTATTTGACAAATTTGTCATGGCCTGACACTTTAAAGGAGTTCAACAACGGAAAAACGAAGACTTCATGCAAGAACAGTTTTGTAATCTCTAGTATTCTCATCCTAAACCCTCTCTTTTCTGTGAGGTTCACCCAAACGAGTCCAATTCACCAAACTCTCTTAACTGCAAAAACTTGTCGTTTTAGCCTGATGAATACCACCTGTTCATGAGAAGGTGTGCATTCGTAAGATTTCATCATTAGCATAACAGACCTAAAATAGTGAAATAGAGCTGCCTGTTCTGCTCTGTTTGTGGGCAAGTTTCACTCACAAAAATGTCACCAGATAGTAAAAGAAGACTTTCACACACACGTCCTGTTTCGTCAATCAGCAGACAAAAACTTTACCTGACCTACCTATCTTGGTGTGCAAATCAAGAGAGGAACAATTCCTAATCACTAGCGGAAACAAGATTCCAAACTGAAGCAGTTGTTGATCACTTGCGGCCCCTACTGGCTGGTTAAGAGTAGTGAGGATTTATGACAATATAAAACAGTCAATAAAATAGGTTTTTCAAAAAAACTGTGAATCACTGCAAACACAAGAAGTCCTCGAACAATGAGTACAGAAAAGATCAGGCCGATTTGTCCAGTAGTATGTGAGATTAGCTGTGGACAGACGGACAGATGCACACACACACACGAACAACACATAATCTCCTCAGGTTACACCTGCCGAATATAATAACCTGAGGTCACCTCCACAGGGATGATCAAACGCTCCCGTATAACCACTCAGACGTATTAAAACTCAAGAGGAAAGGACAAAAAGAGAGATAAAGACATGAGAAATAGAGGTAAAGACATGGAGGACTCCCTCTCTCTGCAGTCTCTTGACCCATCAGAGAGTTGCGGAGGTCAGAGGTCAGTGTGTTTGGAGAGCCCCTCAGAGCGTTTAAGGACCAGCTCATTGAGGACTGATGAGCAGGAAGCTGAGGACGACACACACCTGCTACTGTTTCAGCAGGTTACAGTTTAGTCCTGTAGCTAATGCTGAGTGGAGCTGCAGCGCTTTACAGTAATTACTAACAGATATATACTGTTTATACAGTAAGAGTCACACTTTGGAATTTCCATAAATCACATAATGTGTGTGTGTGTGTTTGAGAGAGAGTAAATGTATGGTTAAGGAATACTGTACATATCTACATACATGTGCTTTAATATAAGTGTGTGTGCATGTGTGTGTGTACCTTCTTTAATAGGTAAATGCAGCTTCTGAGCCCCTCTGAAAGCTCGCAGGGCTTCAAAACGGAGCCTTCAGCACTTTCTACTGACTGATGTGTGTGTGTCAGTGTGTGTGTGTGTGTGTGTAAGAGAGAGAGAGAGAGGTAGAGAGAGAGAGAGAGAGAGAGAGAAGGGTTAAAGGCTCTTTTTTCATGTTGCATTCCAGCAGAACCTCACATCCAAACTGCTGCTGCCTCAGCTGTAGCTGCCGGCCCACGACTAACCTACTGATCTGTGAGGCGATAACTGGATGACAGGCATGCTTTGGTGTGGCTGAGAGTGTGTGTGTGTGTGTGTGTGTGTGTGTGTGTGTGTGTGTGTGTGTGTGTGTGTGTGCGCAGCCAACACAGTGGCATTTGCTTGAATGAACGGAACAGAGTGAGGGAGAAGAGAAAAATTGAGGGAAGGAAACGATGAAAAACAGCAAGATAAGAAGATATAAAGAGTAAGAGAGGGTATAATGTACAGTAAAAGATAGAGCAATAGATAGGGCAATGTGTGTGTGTGAGAGAGAGAGAGAGAGGGAGGGAGGAGGAGGAGGAGGATCATCCTCTCCCATCCCTTCATCCAGGTGGTGTGGGTTATTCTGCTTATGTAGACAGAATATCCCTTTAGATGGCTTTAGATAGCAGCCACAGACAAGCCACACAGCGTGAGTGGTGTGTGTGTGTGTGTGTGTGTGTGTGTGTGTGTGTGTGTACTGGCTGTATATTATACTACCCATGAGGGTGTTTCTGCTGTGGTTACGGGTGTTCAGGTGGTGACTCTCAGCAGCAGTGTAGCCACAGAAATCCCCATAAAACGGAGGGAAGAGCAAACAACAACAACATACTGATGATTACCAGCAGCGGAGCTGAAAATGTCAGGTTTGCCCCGAGGATGGCGCTAAAGCAAAGGTCACTGAGTCATTAAGGTCTAAATGGTTCAACCTCTGGGGAGAAGAAATGATGATCTATTCATTACTTGTTGATGGTTCTTGTGAAAGAAGTGAAAGTTTGTGCTGTAGGTGGTGAAGTGAGAAGGTCAGGAGGTCAGCAAAATCATAAGGGATTATGGGGATCATGAATGTTAATAGCATCTCGTCAAAATCCATTCAGTAGTTTCTGAGACACACGTGGATCCAAGGACAGATAGTCTGACTAATCGTAACAACAATTGAACAGCAATCTCCAGTGTCAAAGTCAGACACTTTGTACACCTAACCTCACCTCACAATCCTCCATAAGAGGTTTTGTCAAGCTACATCCTCCTCAGGATCAACCGTCATTATTCACACGACCACAAGGGGTCCTTGTCAGGAAAACGGAAACACAGGCTGTTTTAGACATTTGATCAAATTGCCAATTCCAATTGTTTTTTCTAATGAAAACAGTCTCACTCTTGCAAAATAGCCAACTACTGTATCTCCCTGACAGCTGTAAAAATGCTCATGACATGTGACGACTGAGCTCTAACGTAACTGTCAAGTCAATTACAGTGAAACACTGTGCAGCGTCCCTCACTGCAGAAGATCAGTGAGCGACTCTCAGTGAAACATCGGAGAGAGGAGAGAGGTGGGAATCGTGACAGCTGAACTCCGCCTGCTGATGAATATCATGTGATGTGATCAAAGACCCAACAGCCGCTAAATGGGCCTGAAGGCAATGTTGTTTTGTCGACTGCTATTTCCAAGAATGTCAAGAATGAATCTCTGAAATTGAACTTTTGAGCCAACATGGACATTTCTAAAATTGTACAGTGTAAGCCCAGCTTTAGGCAACATCAGGCTTGACTTAAACATCGCTTTCCTAACTTTGTAAAACAAAATGTAACAAATAAATACGTAGATATACTGTAAAATTTAATGAATTGTTATATATTATTAAAATTATAAATTGTTCACCGGCAACTTGGTAAAAAAAAATCTTTCAAAATTTGAATTACAATTCAAATTTAGACCTTTTTAATGCAGCCACAAATTGGTCAAAGTATTAAAATGTATAATATACACATATAGAATTGAATTAGATAGATTGACCCCAATGTCATTGATACCTGATCCATTTATTTGAGTCAGTATCGGCCCGATATCGGTGCATCCCTAATAATGTTGCATGGATGTAGTTTTACATGAAACTCAAATTACAGAAAATTCTGAAAAAATTGAACCAATAATTTAACAAAAATGTAATCATATCCTCAGATAAATGAAAAAAAAGTGTTGTTCCCGATGTCACATGCAATCAAACAACAGACTCTGTCCTTTTCCATCCCTGGTGCTCTGAGCGTATTCATGCCACCTTCAGCCAGCAGACGATGGGTTTTGGAGGGTGTTTGGGTGTTTTTAGGGGAGCAGAGCTAGCTGTTGGGGGGTTGGGCTCGTACCTTGGCAGGAGGCCACGTTTCCCAGCCCCCATCACCCATTTACAGCTCGGAGAGAATCACCAGTCAGACCCAGTCAGCTTTCCAGTTTGCACTGGATAAAAGCAGTCAGTTCGTACCAAATACAATTCTATACTACTACTGAAGCAAAAGGCTCCGTCCGGCACTGTGCTTTCCTCCGCTGTGACAAGAGTGTGTGGATGAAGCATTAGGTTGTTCAATTTGACTCATTTACATTTTCTATGTGCTCCGTAACATTCTGCACAACCTCACCTCAGTATGTCTCTGACTCGCTGCAAGTCGGTTTAGTTTTTATGCGTAAATCAACCCGCTACAACGGCTGCTATGTCAATGGTAGGTTGATTTGAATGGGAATGTCCGTTCTACTCCGGACGAGACTATGAAGCTCTAGGTACCCCTCTACTGTTAGTTTTGGGCATGTCAGAGACAGCGTGTCAATATACGCTTGTTACATGCATAGTGTCCTTTCAAAATAAACTTTCACAGGAAGCTAACAAAAGCAACATAACCACTTAGTCAGCATTGGGAAACAATCATGGTTGACGTTAACTTCACCGACTAACAACTCACGTGACTAGCAAGTGCCTAACGAGTCACGTGATTCATGGGACTAACTATACTAACGAGTTACGTGAGTTTACGTGAGTTTCACATGGGCCACGAACCGCGATCTCCCGGTTGAAAGTCCCTTGTTTCAATCAGATCTTTGTGAGTGTGAGCAAGAATGGAAGAGATTCAGATATTTGTAAATCGACAGTTCTTAAATCGAGATATTTCTTCATGTGACATTACAAACATGAACTGCTCCGAGTAACCTCTTCGACTGAAAATGATGTCATCAGAAATGATCCGTCAGTTGGTGCTGATTGGTTAAGGCACACTAGCCCTAACCACCTTCCCAAACAGAAATCGGATAACATCAACACAATGTCAGACCGAATAATGAAGTGAAAATGAAATGGAAGTTCAATCCAGATTATCCCGCTAAATGTTTCGGACCTCAGCTGGAGGAAATTTGCCGATTTGTGGTTGTGATTGAGAGCATAGTCAAAAGTTAAACATTTTAAAACAAAAACTGGAGCCAAAACGCAGAACCAAAACCTAAATTACCTCAAAAGTCCAATGGTACAAATGTATTTGATTTGGTCAGAGAGTTGTGGAATAAACTGGGGTCATTGGAAATCTTCCCGCTGTTAGCATGTGAGCTCATCCTTCCCTCTAAGTGTTTTTTTTTTTCACTAACGGCCGAGGATGAAGCCAAAGGATTTTGGACTTCAGCCCAGCATGTAAATTTATCTGCCATTTCCAAACAATTTCCATCAGGAGCCATTCAGACTGTGTAACAGGATAATTTGACAGCAGCCCAGTAGGAAAGTGGCCAGTGAGGCAGTAATGTTTGATTTATTTCATATTTTTGTCCTCTATCGTTTGCTGTAGTCTCACAAAGGCCACAGCTGGATGTGAGAGGTGGTTATAAATAAAAGATCAGCAAGTTGATGATAAATGGATGGATGGATAGATGGATGGATGGATGGATAGATGGATGAGTGGATAGATGGATGGATAGATGGATGGATAGATGGATGGATGGAATGGATGGATGGATGGATTAGAGAGTGATCACATCAACAAACGGACGGCTACATGAACAAATGAATACAGTAAATGGTTGAATAGTGAATAAATGAGTGGTCAGATGGATGGATGGATTTGTCAGTGATTCATCCAAACGACAAAAGGACTGATGAAAGGACACATTTAAATGAATAAATGAGTGTTCAGATGGAGGGATGGATAGACGCAGGCTGAATTTTGTAAATGAACAAGTGCACATACCACCTAACATCTACGAATGAATGAATTAATCAATGAATGAAGGGAGAGATGGATGGATGGATGAATGAACGAATGAGAGAATGAATGTATAAGCGAGTGCTCAGATAGGCCAATTGACAGACGACTGAACAAAATAAATGAGTGAGTGAGTGGTCAGATGGATCAATGAATGTATGAATGAACATATGTATATGCAAATTAATAATTTGACATACCACCTAATGCATTAATTGAACAAATGAATGCATGAAAAAACGGCTGTGAAGTACGATTGAACGCCTTAACAAATGAATGAATGAAAGGTTGAATACATGAAAGACTGAACTGAACAAAAGTACATATGAACGGAATGTTCTTTCTCTTTGTGTCTGTGTGTTTCTTCACGAGGTTGTCAGGGCCAAATCCCGTCCTTGTGACAGAAAGAGAAATATAAAAACCAAAAGCTGGAAGGTCTTTTTACCCTAAACGTCTGAAAAGTACTAGGAGTCCTTCAAATACCACACTGGGATTTTTACCTGCCTTTACTTTCTATTCTTCAATCACAAGGCTGGACAGTAACGGTTAGTAGTTAAAGTAATACTTTTAGTGCATAACATCAAAAGTATTATTCTGTTTGGAAAGTTCTGCTGCACCTATAAAAGGTGTATTGTGCCGAAACTTCTGTATATCTGAATTATTGAGCAGTTAAACAGCATGATCCAATTTCCCTGATCTGAAACCCAAACATCTAGTGCTGCAAAATGGAACGTAACAACCTTCATATATTCATCGCAATCTGTAACATCTTTTAGCACAACTTAGATTTCCATAAGCACGGAAATGCACTTCTTTGATAAGCTTTAATTAATAGACGTTCAAGACTAAAAGGAAAATTAATCCATAACATCAGACTCAGTCGACTTGTCCAACAGCCTGCACTCGTATGTGATTTCTTAAATTTCAAAAACCAGAAGGAGGTCATCAAATTACGGCGAGCACATCAAGCCTCTTTCTGTTTAATATTCCACCGTCAGAATCAAACACCAACATCTGTATATTCTCTTAATTATCAACGTGCGTCTTCTCACGGATGCATATGGTCCACGAGAACTGAGCGGGAAGATTACAGTGCAGATTCAAAACGCAGCTATTACCAAAGTCCTCACAACACCTGGCGCCACCGCCGACAATAAATACTCCTTTAAAATAACTATACTTGAAGTTAAAAAATGAATAATTATTTGTTTTATGAAGTTGTGAATATGCGGTGAAGTTAGGTATCTCTGGAAAACATCAAAATATAACAGATGTTGTTTTTAGTAGTCTTGCGGATGATTGACACATAAGAAGCTAGATCATTTCAAAGATTCTTTTGACCTCTGACCTCAAGATATTTGAATGAAAATGGGTTTTATGGGTACCCACGAGTCTCCCCTTTACAGACATGCCCACTTAATAATCACATGCAGTTTTAGGCTAAACCATGCAGTTTCCTGTGTTATTTTCACCTATTCTTAAAAGGTGTGTTTGAATATTTCTGTATGGGGTCCCTAAACAGTCTTAGAATTACATTAATTTGGTATAACTGTAAAGCTGAGACTCTTGTGGATCCAATGAGTCCAATTGTATTCATGTGTAATGATGTTAGTCCTCATAATAGCAACTTGTTTTAACTCAGATTTTATACATATGGTGGTGTGTCTTTATACTATGACAGTTTTCCTTAAATAGGATTTGAAAAAATCACAATATATCACCTTGCTTACAGCATCGCAATATATCACATTATTTTGGATCGTTGTCTACTGTATGTATCATGATACATATCCTGTCACAAGATTCTTGTCAATACACAGTCCTAGTAACTTCGGTATTTTTCAACCTGGACCATATTTTCCCAAGTCAATTGCTGAAATTGGTCCAGTATTGAGTGATAACGCTGCAGACAGCAGCCGTTAAATGGGCTACAATGTAGTCACTGTGGGCAACTCCTCACCGTCAATGTACGTCCTCTAAAAGTGCTTGTTTTTGTCACTGACAGGCTCAGAGTCTTATTATAAATGTCTGACAACTGATAATAACAAATACCATAGTTACTCTTTGAGGTCAAATGCATCATCCTCAATCATTTTCAATAATCTTCAATAACCAGCTGGTTAAAACCAGTAATGTTTCACTCTGCCCTGCATGACGTTCCCCGCTTTCAGTGGGGAAACTCTAAGTGGCCAAGCTAACAATGAGCTGCATGATACAGGGTATAATGTAGGCAATTAACTGCATGCTCAATTCCTCTCTCTACATCAATGATAGTCAACTTGATGAACCCGATGGGTCAACATTTTCTAATTCACAATGAAAAAAAAAAAGATTCACAATGGGATTTTAATTGTACTTTGAATGTAAACAATTTGCCAGAGTGCATTAAAAAAAAGCATCAAAATAGATTAATAAAGCTTGTTTATGAAAAAAAAAGTGTCAGTGGAGGATCCCTCAACAGAGGAGGCCTTCTCATGTTTGTTCAGTTTATCTGATAAAGATTATTAATGTCTGTTTATTAGCTGTCATTTTGCAAAAATGGACCCTTGGTCAAGCAAGCTGAGTATCCGTGCTGTTTAACAAAGTCAGGTCTGTCCTTGATGCTTCATGTTGGCTCCAGAAACTCAAAAACAACCCAGATATTTTTCATCTGCAGGATGTCAGCGCTCTCGTCTGGCTCACGTTCAGCGACATGAACCCGTTTCCTGCTGTCCACTTCTACACAACTGTTCAGTGGGAGGGATGAAGAGTCAGTCCCTGAGCTGAGACTGCACATCCTCTACCGCTGACCTCACATCAAATCCAATCAGGGTTCGCTCACCGCTTTTGACACACAAAAAAAACCCCACACCCACTCTGCTTTTATAAAAGAAGACAGTCACAGCGGGACTCACCTGGTGGCAGTGTGGGTTGGACTCTCTGCCGTACGAGTACGAACTCCTCTCTGATTTACCTGCAGGAGGGCGACAAGAAAAGAGAGTGCGCAGTTAGCAGAGGGAGTCATCTCAACAAAGACTGATCCATATCTGCACTGAAAACCCATTCAGAAGTACCCATTCACTCCCTCATTGCCCAAAAATGTCTTTCTTTCATTCATTTAAATGATCATTCATTTACACTTTGTTTAGGAAACACAGTAAAAGATGTTCAGTAGAAAAGAGCCAAAGCCAGTTTCCATGATCAGAGTCTTCACTGTGTGTGTGTGTGTGTGTGTTTTCTGCTCACTGCTCTCGCAGCACAACAATACAGACATCTGCTTTGAAACCAGAAACAACACTTTCACCCTCCACGTTCTTTTAGGTGTAGATTTTGTTTCTTTGCATGTGCAGACAAAACAAATTAAATATGAGACGAGGTCTACGGTATTCAGGTGGCATTAAGTAGCCTAACATCTAGAAACCAAGGCACGATCTAATCTGCTTCAATCACTGTTGATGTTAAAAACATAAAATGACATTTGTAATGTATATCCTAGTATAGTATACCTACCCCTTCTGAAGGTTTGCCATTTATGGTATTGTTCTGCTCTTTCCTCCCTTGTTGGTCCACGGAGACTCATTAGTGTACATGACTGAAGAACCATATAGACTTCACTTACTTAACAATCACCATCATTTAGCATCATCACTGACACTATCATTTTCCCATCTATCAAATGGGAAGCAATGCATTGTGGGACTGTTGGCCAGATGTACTTTTTCCTGTTCCATTGTGGGAATTACTAGTTCTCAATTAGTACTTTATATAGCACATACTGTATATTTCACATTAAGAATTTGGACACTAAAATAAAACATTGGACAGTATATTTAGTGCAGCATATAATAAATATTGATTCTAGATCCGAGTCTAGAAACCACCAAGCCACGCCCTAATATCGCCATAGCAACTGTCTGGCACAGCCTAGCAAGCAACTACCGATGCCTTAATCTCTATAAACAGATTCTGCGTTCATATGCTGTACGCGATGGGACGATCTTTTGGGATCGGAAGCGTTTTTTTGTTTCCGTTTATAGTTCGAGTAGTGTTGACCAATCAGGTTCAAGCAGGCTTTGGTTGAATGAAGGTAAACAGTACGCGTGGAGAGCAAAAGAGGCGGAACGCATTGAACGAAATGCAATCTCAGAACCCACCCGATATCGTCTGACAATGATTTAGCTTTTTATTGGTTTAAAATTAGCCTGTAAACTGGCTACTTGTGTACGTGTCGTCTCTCAACTCTTGGCCCAGATATCCGCTGGCTACACTGAAACCCCAGAATCCCCTTATCCTCAGATGATTATCCTTCGTCAGACCAGAAGTCGATTGGTTTTGAGATTGCTGATGCCCTAACAACTGCATTGCCTCCCTTTAAGGTACATTTTGAACAGATAAAAAATGGGCGATTCATTTGTGATTAATCGTGATTAACTTTGGACTATCATGCGATTATAGCGATGAAAATTTGTAATCCAGCCCTAGTATATATGTAAGCTATGCTTTTGTATCAGGTGGTCCTCTTTATAATGTGCAGGTGTCTTAAGCCTTAACCGACATCTGATGCACATTTTATGGCCATGAGAAAACAGAGCGCAGACATCGTCACCTACCCAACTGTCTTTATAGAACATCTTTGGTCTA
Organism: Helicolenus hilgendorfi; assembly: GCA_916700815.1. Taxonomy (NCBI): domain Eukaryota; kingdom Metazoa; phylum Chordata; class Actinopteri; order Perciformes; family Sebastidae; genus Helicolenus; species Helicolenus hilgendorfi. The sequence continues at coordinate 709 of CAKALG010032121.1, read as the reverse complement.
GCGTGTTTAAACATGTGTTTGATTGGAATCAGACATCAAAGCTCTTAAAATGCAGTCCAAGGATTGATCGGTACATGACATGAAGGTGAAGTCTCTTTGGCAGGTAACCGACCATCGTTTTAATACACAAACCGAGCGCGCCTGGCTGTGAAAAAGGTGTCTGATGAATTTTGAAAAACGCCACGACCGCCGTACTGGCGCGTAGACAACAAAGCTAATTTCCTCTCCAGCTTCTGAACAGGCTTTCCTCTCCTCCGAGCTGCGGGGACCACTTCGAGACTATTTTTACCACACAGACCTTCTTTTCGGATAAAACCTTAAATCTTCAGCCAGTCTAAATATCAAACCACGGTTAGTGTGTAATTACATTCTGCGGTCGGTGCAGCCGTACAAGATGAAATGGAGGGGTTTTGTAGCGAGCGTGTGTGGAGGAAAATGAAGCGTGTACGCGGTGAAGGGGTTTGAATCAGGCGTGTATAGACCAGCGCTGAATACACGCCAACATGGTAGTCGATGCAGAAGAGGTTGATAATTACAGGCGTACAGAATGGGAATGTGGTCGCCTATGTGTGTGTGTGTGTGTGTGTGTGTGTGTGTGTGTGTGGGCTCAAGTGTTATCATGAAGTGTTCCCAGTTTCCCCCCCTTGTCTCCAAACCGTCTCTCCTCCTATTCATCCATTGTGGCTCAGAGGATCCTTCTCCCTTTCCC
>CAKALG010032111.1:0-20362 GCA_916700815.1 Helicolenus hilgendorfi | reverse complement strand
GTGACTGATTCCCTCCGGTGATCGCCGGGGCTCCTCGGGGTCCCGGATGAATGTGTCCGGAGACGCGCCTCATTAATCATCCGACAGACAGACAACAACGATGTGAGACGGGCATAGATATGTCTGCGTGTGCGCGTCAGCAGAGACAGAGGAGGAAAGAGAGAGACGGAGAGTTGGAGGAGAGGAGATAGGCGGTGCGTTTTTTCTTTCTTTCTCAAAGCTGTTGCTCCATAGCTACCAAGAGGTGTCACAGTGACAACACTTTATTTATAAAACTCCATTGATCCCTTTATGGAAATCCTCTGTCCTCTTGCTCCTGCTCAATTGGCAGGTCTGACTGGGTCATCAGTGTCCCCAGAGAGAGTAGAGATTTAGTGTCTTGTTAAAGAAAACTTCAGCTTGAACAAGGTTAATTTAAAAACTTGTAATGAATAAAATATATAAAAATGTAGACCTGATGAATCTTTAAAACTGCATAGTCTATCTAAATGCTTTCTTACATAAATGAATGCCTGCACTAAACAAAATTAAACTCCCCATAAATATTTTAAAGTGATGGTACAAGAGGCAACCATAACAAAGAAAAAAGTCCCTGTAAACTTAGTGTTATGTAAGTTATCCAATAAATAGTAAGGTCAAATGCATTTTTTTATACAATTTATACATATATTTGAATACAAATCCAATAACATATGTTAGGGATGCACTGATACTGGATCGGATATCGGGCCGTTACTGACTCAAATAGCTGGATCAGATATCGGTGACAATGGGGCTGATCTATTAAATTCAATTTTATGTTTGTATACTATATATTGTAATTTTAATTCCTGGTTACCAATTTGTTGCTGCATTAAAAAGGTTTACACTTTAAGTGTAATTCCTGTTAATTTTGAAGATTTTTTAACCAAGTTTCTCGTGTACGATTTATTATTTGAATAATAAACAACACTCAATGTATATCTACGTATTGCAAAGTTAAGAAAGCAATGTTTAAGTCAAAGCTGATGGTGCCTTACACATCAAAATAATGATGCCAGTCACTTCCACACAGTGAGGCATACACTGGTATTGGATCGGTACATGGTATTTGCCGATACCCAAAGCCCAGGTATCACTATCGGTATCGGGCTGAAAAAGTTGGATCGGTGCATCTCTAACTGTATCAAGAATCACAAGAGGGACTATTCTGATGGTTTCACTTCCTCTACAGTTATCGCCTCCGTAGTTGACAATTATAGAATTCTGGTCTTAATAATATCTAGCAAACAAAATATTTTCATATGAAGGTCCGTGAAGTCAAATCTTATCAAAATGGGGGTCCATGCCCTTATGTTTATCAATTAAGGTGTCCTTGGCGCAAAAATGTTGAGAACCAAAGATCCGTAGCATATCAATATATGTTGCATTACAAAATATAAGACAACGACACAACAGGAATATCAAAGTGCGGAGAAGGATCAGGGTAGGATTTGCAAGATGAGAGGTAAGCAAGCGAGTGTGTGTGTGTGTGTGTGTGTGTGTGTGTGTGTGTGTGTGTGTGTGTGTGTGTGTGTGTGTGTGTGTGTGTGACGGAGAGAGCAAGAGAGAGAAAGTCATACAAACAGCATGTTGAATCAGACCAGCAGTTCCACCCCTGAGCTTAAATCCGAGTGCTGACTTTATCCCTCCTCAGGGACTAGATGTGAAACACTCGGGGGAGTAGACAGTGTCATTGTGACCAATGGTCTGAGGCATGGACTAAAAAAGATTAACATTTCCATCCTACCGGGGCAAACACTCACAGACTAAAAGTCAATGGGCTGGTTAGCCCACCGACTGTGTGGAGTCTCCCAAGTGCACGCTGATAATGCTTCTATGAGGTGTGTGTACCAATGAAAGAAAGAGAGAGAGAGCAAAAAGAGAGATTCATTTATGTTTTTGCCCACGTTTACATGGATTTACATGCATGTTTATATATACAGTATGTTTATGCATGTATGGTTCTGCAAAGGGTTGTATGTTGAGCAATAATCCAGGGATTTTCTCCTACGCAAGCTGCTCCTAAAGCGTCTGTCAGTTTTATGTTGCATTGCAGTATCACTTAATTGGCTAGCACAGTGTGGTCAATTTCTGCACATCTGTGGCGGTCAGTCAAAATTAGATGAGACACATACGAGGATATACAAGAAACACTCAGAAATACAAACTCACATAAGCACAAATGTACACACAGGCACTCACACAACTGAACAAAAGTAGATTTTGTTTGTCCTTGTTGTACTTCAGCTGTACGCTCTAATGAGTTGTCACTGTACAGTATGTAAATGTGTTGTTGTTGTAGTGTGTCTGAGGCAAGGTCTCTCACCACCTCCTAAGATGTCTTATAATCATCGGGACATTAATTTTTCCATTTGCAATTCAAATCAACACATTTCTCTGATGAAGATGGTTCACATGGCCACTTTCTGACAGGAATATCAGCTCAATAGTTATGTGCTACATACTGTACTTGAAGTATATTTTATATGCACAGATATTCAGCCCAGTCATTCATTATTCATGAATATTAACAGTTTACTTTTATGAAACAGCTAATCTTTCATTTGGTGAGCCTTGAACTCTCCTGCTTTGCTTTGCACTATTGCTATTCATCGCTCCCTGCATAAAGGACAGGGTTTAAACGTTTAAGATTATCCAGGGCTCAACACTAACTTGTAAAATGTGGTTGCCAGACTGGAAATCAGGCAACAGCTTTTGGTTGCAGAAACTGAAAATATGGTTGCCATTTTCAGTCACCGTATAGTTTGAGTAATTAATATACTATGCAGATATACGTCAACTTAATAATGCAAATGCGACGTAAAATAATAAGCTAATAATAAGCTTTATTACAGTAACCATTGCTATTGGGCCCAAAAATACTTTTTTCCATAGACTTACATTTGGAAAGAGACGTCTGTAACTCAGCGGATCATTTTTTGGAGGTAAATCAACTCCCCAGTACAAACACTCTAATAGCCCTTATTTAAATCATTAGGTCCTAAAAGTTCTAAAAAGCACTAATAGCCAAATCCAGAGTTATTTCCCTTCCTCCGTTCATGCAAATGAAACTCAGACCGTGACGACAGCGCAAGCCGTGATGACAGCGTGATGTTGGTCCAGACAGTTTTTCCCTTTGACCTAGAGCAGGGCTGAGCCAATCACAGAGCGGACAGAATGAAGCCTGCCCTTCTGCTGCATTCATTCCAAATCCGGCAACTCGGCATTGGGTTGTGCAGAGCTGTGCACAGTTGTGGTCGTGTTTATTTATGCTTTAGAATGTAACCATCATGAAACAATCAGAAAATAAAGTTTTATTTCTGTGATTCACTGCTTTGTTCTCACTAACGCCGCTCCCTCTATTCATTCACTCTATAGCTTGCTTGTTGAATCGAGGAGGAGGGGAATGTTGTGTCTTTTCAAACAGCAACTGACAACGGTTACATATTATACCTTCAACGTATCCACCCTCAGTTCCTGGTATGCAAAATACCAGTAGTGCAGCTGTTGTTTGAATTAATCCAGCAAGTCACTGGTTACATGTTCATCCATTCTCTCCCTTTCAAATTTTGTTTTTCTGGACTTTTGTGGTGATTCCCACCGCAGATCCATTGGCCCTTCAGCATTGAATTCTTGGATTTTGGGTCCCTCAAGTGACGCCGACATCAGCTTATCCATCATCTCTACTTCTAGAGATGATCTCCAATCTGTCTTGATTCTGCTTAGTCCGCTGAATCCAGCTGAGGAGACTGGGAGAGCCAACACCACATCATGTAGCATCAGAATGCGGGCAATAAATATTAGAAAAATATTAACTCTAGGGTGTACGTTTTGCTTTTTGCTGTCCCTATTTTTAGATGTTAAAAAGTGGTTGCCACTGATGGCAACCTAAGGCCATTAATTTGTTGCCAATGGCAACCTGGCAACCTGTCGAGCCCTGTTCTCAGCATCAGTGTGAACTGTAAAAGATGTGCCTTTAAGTCAGTGCGTTAGTGACACTGTGGGTGGCTAAATGGGATGCCCCTAGAGCCTGTCTTTTATAGAATCAGATTAGCCTTTTCTCATCTCATTAAGCATGCCAGGCCATTTGACATAGACATCAGTCTGGTTGCACCTCCAGGGCCACACAGGCCAAGACAGAGTTTCCTGTTCTTCGATATAATTCATTATGTACCATGTGAAACAAAATGGAAGTGCTCAGTTGTTTTCTGTTGCCAACACACATGTTCTCAGTTGAGTTTGAACAAAACTCAAACAAGAGAATAATCTGGTATGTCCTCACAGTCCTACCACAGTAACGCAAGGAAAGCAGCATTTCTACTGTGAACAAATGAGTCACTGTGATCGACGCACATGCAGACCTGCCGCCAGTTGTGTAGCCTTGTATCTTGTGTGTGTGTGTGTGTTGGCTCCCAGTAGGAGGTGGTAATAATAGGATTAGAGCTGGAGGAAGCAGACTGGTTTGGCTCAGATTAGATCCGCTCAATACTTGATGTTTAGCTTTGTTTGGGCCCTGTGTATTTATATGTGGGCACCTGTCTGTGTGTGTGTGTGTGTGTGTGTGTGTGTGTGTGTGTGTGTGTGTGTGTGTGTGTGTGTGTGTGTGTGTGTGTGTGTGTGTGTGTGTGAGAGAGTGTGTTTATCCACATTGGTAGATTTACCATGCAATCGAGTCAAGTTAGCCAGAATTAGGAAACAAGGTCTAGTTCTCCATTCTCCTTCCAGTTCCTCCTGATTCCTCTCGCCTGTCTTTGTGCCTCTTAAAAAAAAAATGGTATCTCTAACTACATGTGATGATTCGTCTTGCTCCCTCCTTCTTCCCTCTTAGTCTCCACAGCCTTTCTCTCATCATTTCAGTCAGTTTTCTCCCCCTCTCGCCTCCTGCCCTTTTTCTTGTCCCTAACTATATCTAATTCTCTCTATCCCTACTTGGCTCCCCTCAGTGGTTTCATCATCTGGCCATAATCACTTTCCTCCCTCCTTGTGTTTTTTCATCTTTCTTCTTCTTCTTCTCTCTTCTCACAATCTGTCCCCCTGTCGTTTCACTCCTGATTACTAATACCATTTTCAAGCAGCCCAGTCGCACAGCAGTTTGTGAAATAGTCACGGAATTTAACGTATTGATTTGTGTACAAAGACACAAATTTCATTTTTTTTTGTGATGGTCAGCACAAAATCAATTCGTATGTAATCCACATAATTGTGAACCGGGAAGTATAAAGAGCGGCGAACGCCGCGTAGGGAGGAGGTCGGGGTCGGTAATCTGAAAAAAATCATGTGCCTCTGCGTCCTCCGGTGCTCCTAATGGCATCGACAAGATATTCACAGACCGGAGGAATACAACCAGTCAGAGCTGATCTGGAGTCTGCCGTCCAGCTGCAGTCTATGAGCCATCTGTCACTCACTCGCAAACTCTGAACAAATGGTCAAACTAGGCAGCGCTGATCAAACATGAATCAATATTCTGTTACTGTAATGCCTATTTCTCACCTAAAATGTTTCCAGAAAGATCTTTTAGTGTACTATTTAGCTGTAAAATGAGAAAGTTTGTGACCCGGCAGCCATGTTGAGATCTGTCAAGGAAATACCATCACCGCCCACCAGCCGGAGCACAGCCAATAGGAACACTCAATAGGAACGCTCTCTCTATGAAATGACCTGTGATTCGCCAAAGTCTCCCATCACGGGCTAGATTTTGAAAAGCCTGAAAACAGAGCCATGATGAGGTGCAGAAGTCTAGTTTTCTCTCAGAACAGTTAAATTACAATATGCTGAAAGGTTATTATGGAACTTTTGACGCCAAAACTTTCTGCCTACTGAAGCTCTAAGTTTCGGCACTTTCTGTGTTATTTTAACCCAAACCACGATCTTTTCCTAAGCCTAACTAAGTAGTTTGTTGCTTCAGTTTAACCCCGTCAATCTAGCCAATCAATTTGTCTATAGAAATAGTATAGATTCAATTTTGTGACTATTTCACAAACTGCCGTGAGACTGTGTTGTTTCAAGGGAATAATGTGATGCATATGCTTGTTTATGCTCATGCAAACTCTCAAAGCAGCACCTACTATGTCTGTCCATCGCAACAACCAGACTGACATGGAACGCAGCCAAACCGACACCGCGACACTGTGTTCTCCTCTTTCGGCCTCATGCAGCTCTTAAAATTTGCTCGCCCCTTCAGAGTATGAATATTTCATCCCACTGAAACATGAATTCATGACAGTGCTTTTGAGACAAAAATGCTTGACCTACAATCCACTGCTTTCCAAAAAGCACTTTATTTTCATAGCACTAGGAATCAGAATTGCTTCATTTCATACAGCCCATAATAAATGAATTTGAATTTGACCTGACAAAGATATCTTAACAACTTTGCATGGTCACACATTGTGATATTAGGATACACAAGTTAACTGAGAAACCTTCACTCTTGCACATTTCAAAATATATATTCAAACACGCACAAAGTTCATAAATCACCAAAACCTTCATGCTTACTGTACATGCTTTATGATGATTTTCTTAGTAAGAAATTGTCAGAGCCAGAGCACCATGACTGCTTTCTATTTCCTGTCAGCTTTATACTTGGACCGCTGTATCGGTCTCCTTGAAGAAGTGAACTTTCTCTCTCGAAAGCGAATGCCACTGTGAGGCTATCTATGTTTCATCATGGGAGCAAGGCCACAGTGATACAAATGCGCACAGACAAGCCATGCAGCATAATTCCCTTAACAATGTCAGTAACGTAACATGCACACACACTCCCACACACACAGAGGCCCACACCATGCAGCTCACACCGACCACCTCTCTTTTTCTCAGTCCTCCTCTGCCCTGCTCAGACACACATATACACACATTGAATATTACTCAATTTACATGCAATAATTGGAAACCCTGTAATTGTGTAATTCTACATTTGAAGGTACTGCATGTGCATGCATGCTTCTCTGTATGAGGCACTGCAAGTGAGTGTGTGTGTGTGTGCATGTGCAAATGCGCAGGATGTGAAAGTTATTCTAGTGGAATGTGTTCTCATTTGAACCCGTCAGAATCTGTCCACCTCGTTAGACAAGGGTCTCTGAGACGGAGAGTAGGCTGGCAGGATAGGGGGAGGAAGAGAGGAGGACAAGAGAATTGGCGGCATTTATCAGAAAAGAGGGAAGGATGAGGAGAGACAGCTTGAGGAGAGACGGTCAGGAGGCGAGGATTTTCTCCGACACCTTGTCGTTCAATATTACCAGCTTGTTATTAGCTGCATCAGAACGCAACCTTGCATTAGTCAGGAAATGGACCGGGCCATGTCACCTAATACTGCACTTCACTTTGGTGATGACTGGCTTTTTTTTACAACTTCATTGATCATATAACAGCCTTCATAACTGCTTTTTCAGTTAATGTGACTATCCACTTAAAATCCACTTATTGTACATCATTGTCATCATCATCATCATCATCATTATTATCATTATTATCATCATCATAATTTTAAATTAGTCTCTATAGGACCTACAGTATGAACGCAAAGTGTCAGTGAAAAAAGATCAAATTAAAAAAAATGATAAAATACTAAAAATAATAAAGTAAAAAAAACAGCTGATAAAAGAAAACAAAATTGAAAATAATTAAAATCGGAATAACAGTTAACAAATGTTTCTGTCAAAGAAGGTTGTAAGATGGAATCAGAATCAGAATCAGAATCAGAATTGTGTTTATTGCCAGGTGTAAGAGATTTACACTAGGAATTTGCTTTGGTTATGTTGGTGCAAGTCAAACAGCAAAAGAATAGATAAAGATGTTAGAATAAAATAGAATAATAAAAAATTGAAATTCTAAGAATATACAATATACAAAATAAGCTATAAACAAAAATAAACATGATATAAACAGATAGTGCCAGAGTGAATAAATAAGATGGTACTAAGTCGGCTGACCTGAGAATCCTGAAATCTCAGGAGCTCAGTTTTTGCTACAAGATGTTGGTTTATAAATCAACTTAGTCATTAGAGTTGAACCTGCCCCATCAGCAGACTATGTCGAGAGGTTTAGAAGATAATGTGACGTTCCAGCCTTTGAAGCTTCTGAATCTTATCAACAATTACTGTAGATGTCGCAGGTGTAAAACGAAGCAAGATTCTGCAACTGCAATGTCTGTCTTTTGCTTCAAATTTATTTATTAACCGATTTTACGAGACAAATTTGTCCTTCTCCAAAGCAGTCACCATGCTTACCCATGTTTGTCCATTAAAAACAATACATTTTCCAGATCAAGTGAGGAGACACAGGACTTGAAATTGATGCTGATTGAACCTGTAGGAAACCTGACTGAGTAACCCTCTGTATTTACCACCTTACAGTTGATTTTGCTGCAAGCTTAAAACAGGCCGAGAGGTTTCCCAAAACTGTACAGAATGGAGTTGAAATTATTTAGCCTCAAATGTACCAGTTAAATCACTAAGAGGAAGCTAATAGATATGGTACAACATCTGGCCTAGATTAATTTTAGGGGAATACCAGAACTGAGCTGCACCAGGGTACTGGAGGTGTTAGACAGAGCAGTTTAAAAGCAGTGTAAGTGAACCTGACCCGAATCATCAGTGTCAAAACAACAGTGTCAAACGCAGCACAAAGTAAAACTGGGCAGTCACCTCTGTCAGTGGCAGGGAGAAGGTTTAGACACACTGACTAGAGTGTAGAGTGTTATAACCATTGGACGTGCTCTTGAAGTACATCCAATGCTAGAGAGGGCATCGGTTTAAATACATAAAGTTGCTAGTGCAACAATGAGGACATGATCCCTCACTGGCATCCCACACACAAATACTGCCAGTCATGTTTGATGATGTAGCCGGCCAAGCTGCGGCCGAGGACTGAATCCGAGGCCCTGTCGTGTTGGGCAGCATTTCCAGTCAGGTGACTTTGGTCTCCTGTTTTAATTGTCTCAGTAAAATTCCTAATAAATGCACGTTTGTTCATGCAGCAGGTGACTGAAAATCTATACTAATACTAGAGGCACTATGTTACTTGAAAGAACAATACTAATCAATGTCATTTTTTTGTTTTAATTGTTATTGATAAAAGCATAGCATTTATTGACAATTTGCTGCATGTTTTAATTACAGTGGCATGTTATTGCTTCAGTACATATTGCAGTGATTGATTGCTTTTATATATGAGCTTCCTGGTTTGGTGCTTGGGTGCAGTTTGACTTGCCTTCACTTTGAGTTTGAGTTCCCTTGCCACACGGAGGCAGTAAACGCCTCAGCGGTCTGTTCTGGGATTGCTCTCCAGACCATTATTTGTTTGTTATATCTTTTGTGCTTTGTGTTTGCTTCAGATCCAATCTGATTGTACCCCAGCTAACGTCCTGCTGGCAATTAACTCATTGCACTGAGGAAATATAATAATTTCTGTAATTATTACTTTGACCTTTGAGTTTATCTAGTATGACTGATGTGGTTCCTGACTTGGAATGCAAGAGTGATCCATAGTAACATGCAAAATGACACATCCAGCACAAGAGTTCCCCAAACCCCCTTCAAAATGTTACTTATAAAAAATCATGTGATAATCAGAACGGCAGAGATGTAACTGTGTCATAATGTGAACTTTTAATGACACTCTACTACTATTCAGTATGCTCACTGCTCTGTATAAACAGCTATCTTTAAATTATTCAAACGTTTTAGTAATAAAGAAAAAAATATTTTTTCCTTTTGACATGAGTGTGATATTAGATATCAAATTATCAATTTGCCACAAAATTGCAGGAGACATGTAGAGGGAAAACACTGATTAATCACACATACATTATTTAGTCATAGTGAGTACATTACGTAGTGAATACAGTGATTTAATGAGTCCTTGAGACAATTACATTAACTAATTAGTTATTGCTCATGTAAAAATAATCAGCGTACATTACTAAGTCATTAGCCAAGAGTTTGCCAGTGATCTAGCAATATGAAGCTGTAATTCTTGAAATATATAGGCTTGCATCGAACGTATTTCAGCGGATAATTAAACTGTTGCTCTTGCCTGTCTCCCTCTTTGAGTTTAACCTATATTCTGCAACATTAACCCTTTGATCTGCACATGCCTGATGGGTAACATGATGAATCTGGGGATTACACATTAAAAACGGCAGCACAACATCTGTCCAGCTGTCTCACTTAAGCATGCATGCGCAAACGTACACAGCCATCTCACTTTCACTTCTCCATCTTTTTGTCACTCCATACATACAGTAGGTAGCATAGTCAAAATGTGTGTGTGTGTGTGTGTGAGAGAGCGAGTTTGTGCGTTTGTCAGACCGTGCATGTACGTACATGTGCGTACGCACAAGTCCCTTTCTGTCATAATGGATGTTGGAAATCTAGCCACCAGCTCATGTGGAAGAGCGCAGTGGAAAAGGGCATTGTGCCGCAGCTAAGACAAATGTTGTTATTACTCTCAGCCTTTGCATTCAATTTGTTTTTTAAGCCGCTTGAATACCCCATTTACAGCCCAAGATTAAGTGAATTAATCTTTGGGCTACTTCCATTGAAGAAACACTCCTCCTTTTTCTCTTTAGACTCAGAGGAAAAGCACAGAGGCAGAATGGGAACATACTGTAGCCAGCCAGTCACTTGGAAAACATAACCTGTGTATTTCTGTGTGTGTGTATCTCTATTTCACAGTGAAGCTGCGATGTGAGCATGTCCTGACTGTGTGCATGACTTGGTGTGTGTGTGTGTGTGAGTGTGTGTGTCTCACTGTGGTGCATGTATGAGTGTTTGTGGGAATAGAGAGGAGATAGAAAATTAAGAGAAGAAATGTAACCTTGAAAGGGAAACTGGATTTGTCTACGTTGTTTAATGCAAACAACATTTATGCTAAAATCAAACCACTGATTTGTATAGATTTGGCTTAGGGACAAATAGATCTCTGAATGTACTCTATGTGTGCAGGTATGTTTGGATCTGTTGCTGCAAATGGACACATGTTCATTGTGTTCCCCTGGGCGTGCTTGAATGAACATGTGTGTGTCTTTATGTGTGGTTGCATACAGCGGTTAAGATGCTCAGTAATTGGGATGTCCAGGTCTGGTCTCTCGCAGAACAATGGAACAATCTCTGATTGCCACATACACAAGGATTCACACAGAGTATGTGTGTGTGTTTTTATGTATTTCTGACCCCGATCCTGATCCGAGTTCTTTAATAATGGGGTGTCTTCCGGTAACGAGTCTGATCCAATACTTAAATAAATGTTAAATATGTATCTGACACATTGAAATAACAAGTGTAGCCTTCTAAATTTGTCCCACCCTATTTTTTACGACCTACTTGATGCAAAGACTGAAGGTCCTTTTCTATACTGCTCTTTGCTAATAAGAAAGGAAAGATAACCGATTTGTTACCGTCTGAGGTTAACAAATCCATGGATTTTGCCAGCCCAGGCGTCAATCACCGGTGTGAACCAAATCAATTTTCACATTCAAGTCACATTCAAGTCCTAATCCCAATGTCCCCCCTAAGGCCTTTAGCCGTGAACCCTCAGGGACTTGACTGACGTCACCTGGTGAATTGAGTGTGAGAGGCTGCAAGGGCTTGAAATAGCATAAATACGAATGGGGCAGCAGTTTGCGGCGACATAAATGTAACCTTGAAGATGCCAATTGTGGGTTTTTATTTTACATTTTTTACTGTCTATTTGAACATCTTCCAGGCTCTTACCTTACGAGATGAGAGGTAACAGTAAAAGGATGAATTTACTTGTTTTTGTCAAACTATATTAACCAAAATTAAAAGAAGTGGGTGATGAATAAACCAGCTGTGTAAGATAGTCTAATACTTGGATCACTCTGATTTCACGTATTTTTAATTTGATCTTGTTTTAGTTTTTTTACGCCTACGGGCTTCCCCTGGTTACTGTGGTAACCCTGTATATAACGTCACAATGCTATGAATTGTGGGTAATTCTCTCAGGCGAAGTCTGCAGAAATGCAGACTTACCGTAAGCGCTCATAAAGGGCTCAAAATACGTGCGAGAAAGCCCTCCTGCACTTGACGATTTGACAGCGGGACAGCCCTAAACCCTCACGGACTTCGGAAAGAACGCGCCTCACAGTCTGTGAGTGGGGACATTGGGGTTGGGCCTAATTGTCACTCACATATGCAGTGAAATGCAGCACTGTTGGCTGTCATTAAGGAGAGCAGTGCTGCAACGCCAGCAGCCTGAGATGACAAAACACAGTAGAGTTCAGTAAATACATGAACTGATTTTGATCTGGTTGTACGCAGTCTGTACTGCAGCACACCTGCCTTGACTTTAACACATCTTTCTGTGTGTGTGCGCGGGCGGATGGGGAAACAAGTTACTTCAGGTGAACACATACTTGTAGTTGTCAATGTATGTGTATAGCAGAGCCTAGGTGTGTATGCGTAGGTGTGGACACTTTAAACAGCTTTGTGTGTGTATAAGATGGAGAAAAAGCGAGAGTTGAGGCGAGATGTGGATGTGGTCCATTAGCTCTGGTTCAAGGTGCTGTTACAGTGCGAGCTAAGATTAGTCAGACAGGGGTCACTGCTTCCTCTTTATACCTTTCTTTCACCTGCCTCCTCTCTGCCTTCCTCTATATTTTTCTTTCACCGTGGCTTTTTTTTGTCTTCTTCTCCCTCTCTTGGTCTCCATCTGTCTTTGTCTATGTGCTCGTCGCTCCCCTTCCCTCATTTCTCTCTTTTGTACTCCAGGCTGTTTCATTCACTCAGGTTGCCTCTCACTCTTAACTGCTCTTCATTCTTCTTTCTCTCTGTTTAATGCCACCTTGTCTTTGTCTCTCGTTCATGTTGCTTCATATCTCGGTCATCTGACTTTCCTTAACCATTTTGTCTCTCCTTATCTTGCTGTCTCCTCTTTATGTACGTTTCACCTCTTACTCAAGCTGTCTAGATTATCAGGTCTAAACAACACTGACACAACATTTACTTGACAAAAGCAAGCCTTGGTTTGGTGACCATGACACCGATGCTGGGCCCACACATGCCTTTACATACATCTTGAGCTTTATTGTATGTAGTGGAATATTTTCTCAAAGAAGAAGTGAAACATCTCTGCAAGAAATCAACAACAGATGTAGCACATCAGCTAACTAAATGGCACTTTATAGACAGCAGGCTACTTCATTCATGGTGTCTACTTAGAGGAACCAGAAATATGTCTGAGATTTGTGAGGTTAAAATACCTGCATTTCTCTTCTTCTGTCAATAAATGCAACTAATTAGTATAACTCTTTCTTGCATTTTGGGGTCATGCCATTGGTCCATTATACACACTTTAGCACTTTCAGAAACTGAGCTGTCCTCAATTCCTCTAATGCCTTTTTGCTTTTTATCAATCAACTCGTTCTATTTAAAAAGAGCAGTCCCCAAATTAGATTCTTGTACAGCTTGCATTTGATTAGTCAGTGATTTTCATTTCTGCCAACTCTACCTCTGCACTTATACTGGCTCAATGAAATGTGTGTCAGCTGCTTGGACTCTTTTAGGTTTAGGAACCGTGGCCAATGAACTATTACATGAACCAGATTCTGCTCGTGAAAAATGGTGAGTTCTCGAAAGGGTTTCGGTTACTGGGAAATGTTTCTGTGTTGGACTATCTTTTTCTGCCGCCACCCCTCCTCCTACACACACTGAAGTCTGTTAATATGCTCTCCAGCAATAATTCCGGTTAATCCTGACCTTTGTGGAAATAGGTCAAATTACTAATTATTATGCTGTGTGAGTTTATTAAGAATGAGCTCAATTTAGAGCTGCTGAAAGTGTCACAAAGACAATATTAAAGACAGCAGCACAGCTGTAGATTGAGTTAGGTCAATCCTTTAGCAGCTCAGTTGATTAATTTGGAATTTCATTAATTCCCCATTAAACTGTTGGTTAATGAGTGCACAGCGTTGAAAATTCACTGCGTGCTTCCAAATTGTGATTCCAAAATGTACATAGTTTTAATATCATTACTTAATAAATGCTCATCCTGTCTGCTGGCATCTCCATCGGTTGTCTAGAGATGAAATGATGGTGGCCAACATGGAGGGGATTACAGCATGGCTGATCACAGATCAGTTTCAGCTCTTTAATCTGTGTCTGGGACGAACAGAGATGCTGACTGAGTGCATGGCAGAGTGGACAGGGCAGAGAGGAAAAATCAAATCTGATTTATAGATTTATCTGCTCAGTCAGCACCCTACCATGCTCCTGTATTTCAACAGTTTGGGCGATGCATAGAATATGTAAGCATTCTTATTCCTGCGTGCACGTCTGAGTATGAATGGGTTAGTGAATGTGTGTACGTGCGTGTGCTTGCATGTGCACATGTCAGTTTGTCTCTACAGGTTTCTCCATGCGTTGTTTCGGAAATGGACAATCAGACGCAACATCGACTCAGGCGCACACACACACACACACACACACACACCTTCGTAGTGCAGCAGACATCTTCTTTGCTTTTTACTAAGGAGGCAGAAAAGTGTGCTATCGATTGACTGTGAGAGCAGAGGAGAGTCGAATGCTCTTTGGCATCCTTTGAAGGACACAAAGTGCTGCCCTAAAAGCTCAGTGTGGGGTCTGGTTCTTTGGCTGGTTGTGAAGCTAGTGTAGTCCGTGCACCAGGGTGTTTAGTCAAGTGTTTATAGTCCCCGGTGGTCAGTGACGTAGGCAGTCAGCCTTTTGCTGGCAGATGGCTGTGGCCAGCAGAGCAACAATACATTTTGATTTGATATTTCTATTGTTATTCAGTTATTTGTTTATTTTTAGAATAGTTCCCTCCCAGTCATGATACTCATCCCATCAGCTGTTTAATTTAGTGATCTCTTTATCATTGTTTTTAATATATTTGCATGTACTTGGTTAGTTCATTCACCAACTCACCAAAGTTTATAACTTGTTTAATTATTCGTTGGCATTATTTTGTGACTTCCAACCCAGTACTTTATAGTGAAAGAAATATGATCAATGTTGTTGTTGTTGTGGGTCAGTAGCTTAATTGTTGAATACCTTTCCAATCTTGTAAACATTTTGTTGGTTTTGTGTGTGAATGGTTAATTGAGTCTGCGTTAGTCACAAACCAAATAAAGAAATAAGCTGACTGGTTTCTATAATAAGTCAGTATAACTGACAGCATTGCTCATCAAATGCCAGTCTTAACATTAGTTGGAACAGAAAATAAACTTAAACTGCCAATTGCCAGCCATACATTTGAACAGATGAACAACTCTTTTTTAATGAAACGGAACTGGAAAGGCAGTTAGTTTAAAAAGCAGTCCTCCCACAAACGTTAAACTTTAGCGAGAGGCTATAACAAGATTCCCCAATTTGAAAGAGAGTGACATTTTTGGCCCTTTAAAACCTGATGGCTGCCACATTTATTGGGCTTTGGTTCAATGTAGATTATGTCAACTGGCAATTGATAACTTTAAAAAGCACACTGTATGTGTTACCATAGTGCAAGATACTTTAGATAAAAGCATCCAATAAATGGCCTACGCTTACATGAGACCACAAATTAACTACAAATGTTTTCATTCAATTGGCCACAAAAGGAGTCAAAGTTTGTACTCATCCAGGTTTAACCAAACCAAAAGTGTTAAATTGGAAATAATGTAGTCCTCTGCCCCGCTATACTCTTCTCTGTCGATCCTCTGGATTGCTCAAACAATATCAGGCAATCATAATTAAACCTATACTCTATATATGCAGACATACACACACAAATAAACAGAGAGCCACACAAAATCAGTGCTACTTTCATCTCCCAGATAAAGGGGTTGGCATGGGAGAGAGGAACTGCGGACAAGGGCACTGGAAGTGTTGTGTTTAGTCAGCAGACTGTGTCAGCTAGCTAATGGACAGACAGGCCACAGACTCTCCCTGAATGGGATCCAAAACCATTAGCAACTCGCACACTTCAAAGGGTGGTAATGGGTGATCTTGTGAAGCTATCCTAATGGGGAATGTGTGCATGTGTGTGTCTTATTTACCTCTGTGCATGCCTGTTGTGCATCAAGGCTTGTTTGTGCATGTGAGGTTCAGAGCGCTAATCCCCCTGACTCCCCCATGAAGACAGGTTGATGTAGACATAAGTTACTAAAAATAGAATAGCAGTGGGGGGTTTTCTCCTGGAATCTTCAATGAATGTGTAGCCTATTAAAGCTAAACATATGATGCTAAACTATGGTGTGGTATCATGTGGGTTTACAGGGTCTAAGACATCCATGTAAATAGGGGATGCTATAGATAACTTATAATGAACCTGAATAGGCCTACAGTATATGCATCTATTCAGTACACTGAGTTGTGTTTTTTTGTTTTTCTGTGTGGTTTGTTGCTGCTGAGGTTATATGTAGATTATTACGAAATAACTGAAGCGTCATCTATAGACGGATTGTGGTAAATACATCTGTTTATTACAAAGCGTTGTTGAATAGCCGTGTAATAAGTGGGATAATGTACAGCTAGCGCGTCATTGTTGTGAAACAAACACATTTGTGCAGCATCGGGGTTTATTTCACAACAATGACCGGCTCGCTGTACATTATCCCTTACTTGTAGAAGTAGAATTAGGAGGTATATGGGAATGGTGACATGTATTTACCACCAATTAAGTGATAACCTGTAATACCTGAGATGAATATGGCCATTGTCTTCCACAGGAAGCTTCAGCAGTGTTTTCACGTTTCACTCACACTCGTCAACGCTACCCGTGTGGAAGCATATTTTTGTGCTTTGTCTATTTTCTTTGGTATCGACCTACACTCAATACATGCATTGAGTTCAGTCATTATTGTACACATGTACATTGCCTGAACGTATCCTGTGTAGACACAGACGGAGGACTGAAGCTGCTGCTGTTCTGCTGAAGTGCTGCTTACACTACGCCTTCTGTGCAGATGTGGTGTTAGTGTTTATAGTAAGAAAACAATGATGTTCTGATGACCTTTCACTTCAGCACTTTTGCACTATGTGAGCATTTTATGTAAAGTGAAGAAGTACATTTTTCTAATCTCGGCCTATTGGATGTACATTATCTATATGCACTATCAGCAGGGTGCTGACTCTTCCTCCATTCTATTTTTATGCTATTCTTGGGATCCATGCAGCTGAAAAAGCAGTTGAATAGACTGAAACTGTTTTAACAGTACTGGTTTAGTGTTTAACTTGGTCTATGTTGGCTTGTAACATGATTTAAACTCCTTAGCGAGTATTGCACTCTGATCCGGTACCATGGAAAGCCTTTGCTGGTGCATGTGAGGTATCTGGAAAGGAGTAATTATGTTCAAATGGGATTACAAAAACAAACAAATCTTCCTCTACAGTACATGTCTTTCTCTTGTCCTCTGTTTTCAATCTTCATTGCTTTACCTCCTGTTTGCTTCCCCATCTCTTTGTCCTTGTCTTCCTTTCCTTAAAGCTTTCAACTGTCCTGTTTGCTAATTTACAACCATGTGAAACAGTTGAAAACTCTTAATCACACTATCTGAAATCAATTTCTCATATTGCCAGTTGTCCAGTATACGACTGATAGCAGTTTATCCACAATAACCTCTCTAAGAGCATCAAGATGCACTCTAGTTACATTCGACTCCGTCCGTCTACATACACTTGTCTGATCTTATCCAGAATGACTAACACATGACGTTCAACACCATAATCACAGCAAGATGAGGTGATGACATGACGAGAAAAGGCTGCAGTGGGCATGAGAATAGTTTTGAAGTGCACTTCCCTTTTCCAGCAGTAGCAGCATAGTACCCTTGAGCAAGACACTTAACCTCTATGTCCTCCAGTAGATCCGTTCAGTGGCCACCAGACCGACTGTACTGAGCAGCTGTCAAATGGATGTGTGTTATACTCCGCACCCCTGCAACTGCTCCTCCAGATTCTTACTGCAGCTGTATTCAGCCACCATGCATGGTTGGGACATTGCAACAAAATTCAGCACATATTGTAGGATATTTCTGTTACACATCTGAGCAACCGCTTACTGCTTATTTTACACAGCGGCTGCCCCTCACTATAATACAACCATGATTTGACTTTGATATTCTTCACTGTTGAGTGAAATGCCTCTTGTCATCTCATTCCATCATACAAAAACAGTTCTTGGGGGTTTTAATGGGCTGTCTGGCAAGTCTGCATAGCTTAATCTACATTTTTGGGAAGTATTTTATTTATTTTTGTGACATTTCTTCTTGTAATGTAGCGTAATGTCAGTAAGAGAAGGCACATATATGCCAGAAAGAAATGTTGATTATATGTTAACTCCACTATACAGTATTTATGAGTCACTTTGCAGAATTTGAGATTATTGGCTCTCAAATTATTGCCGTTGTCAGGGAAAAATATTGTATCTGTACAATGTCAACTTTTCAGGAATTTTAACAACTTCTAAAAACTAAAAACATTATCTCAACAACATCATTATTGATTTGTTTTCCATTTAGTCTGGTTCGGTTTCAAGGTGCATGAATTAATGCGGACCACATTAGGTAAAAAATTTGCTGAGGGGCGTGTATGAAGGAGCACATTTATCTTTTTCGTCTCGAATTGCGGACTTTGATATATTGCTTTCAAAGTTTGTTCACTTTGACTCGGCACTGATCTACTATGCGCACCAATCCCTTATCCTCCCGTTAATCCACAATTACTTTATAAATATCACTATTTTCGGTGACTTTATTTAACAAATTCTGTATGTTCTCTTCAGCCCAGATGTCACTCAAACATCGAACTTCTGCAGAAGATTAATGTCAGTCTTCTCTTGTGTCATTTACCTATGTCCATCTCAACAAATACCCACGCAGGTAGTCTGCATTTTTGTTTGCTTGGAAACAGTCCGAGACCGATTGCAAGAGGTGGTGTTGGACTGTTTCCAACTGTTGATTTGGTCCGCACCAGAGGAAGATTACTGCGTTCACACATGCCCAGACAAACTGCACCAGGGGTTGAAGTGCACCAGAGTTTGATTAAAACAGACTAAATGTTGGGTTGTGAAAGCGCCCTTAGAATAGACATCTTTATCGTCCACTTTATCGTCCAATAAATAAAAATAAGTGATAATAATGCATTGATAAATACCAGTAATGGTGGGCCAAGCAGTTGGGATGAGAGTGCTAAAATATTAATAGGTAATACATACTGTATCTTAAATAGACATCGTAAAGAAACAGCAGCTGTCTCTAATATCTAATGAGATAATGTCTTAAGTAAAATGTCAACAGAGGATGGAATAAAAGATCTCTTAAAGATGTTTCTCTTTGCTGTGGATACCCTGTACCATCGTCCTGTTTTCCATATTCATTAAACAGAGGGTGTAAAGGGTCCTGAACTATTAGTAGAGAATCAAATGCTACTGACCATTTATCACGGTGACTTACATCATCCATACATATATGAGCACATTTTTAAGCTAATGCTTTTGAATGGAGGTTCATTTTTTGTTTTTTCATTTGGTATGTATATTTTTACTCAAGGAAAGGAACTGAGTACTTCCTCCACCACTGACGCCCGTACAGCACTGTCATCTGTC
This sequence comes from Helicolenus hilgendorfi, assembly GCA_916700815.1. Lineage (NCBI taxonomy): Eukaryota > Metazoa > Chordata > Actinopteri > Perciformes > Sebastidae > Helicolenus > Helicolenus hilgendorfi. The sequence goes on along the minus strand of CAKALG010032111.1, from coordinate 778 downwards.
ACTATGAGCAACTATGTCGTTCTACTGACAAGCTGTTGCTTTGTCTGGGGCCACAGTGGGAATTGCTGCACTTGATTCAGCACCAAAACACGTTTTAAACAGAAATTACGCTGCATAAAACAGATAGGAGCTACATAATGCAACACAATTGCTTGTGATTGAGGTGTACTTGTCGACGATGTATTGAGAGAATACTCAAGAGGGGGTGTGTGAATGTGTAATGTACACTGGTGATAAATGCAATACAATGCAGTAGCCAACCTTGTGCCAACACTACTGTATATACAGTATATGAAGGAGGTGAAGGTGAAGGTAGTTCTTTTTCTTTCTTTCCGTCTTGTCATCTTGCGTGCATCTGTTGTGTCTTCTCATCCTGTTCGTGACGCCAATTTCTGTCGTATATTCAGTGACGCCGAGATGTGTTGTCTTCAGTTGATGATGCAGTTGAAGATGTTTGAAGAAAAGCTCCGCCGACATAGTCTTAGTTGTATAACAAGTTTATTACAATAAGTTCAGTATCGTAATCAAGTAACACGTTACTTGGAGAGCCTCCAGCCGAATAATGAGAACTCTGACGAACAAATGCACACAGCTCCTTATATACAGAGTTTGGTTGGGTCAAAAACTTATTTGACACGTTTCTTCAAGAGAGAGAGAGACGCCTGCTGGGCGTCTCCACCCTGACCCTCTTCACCTCTGCCTCAGGGTCTTTCTTCCTATGCTGATCTTTTCCAATAAGTTCCAAGTCATAAATTCCAAGTCATTAATATTCAAGTCA
>CAKALG010032109.1:0-12927 GCA_916700815.1 Helicolenus hilgendorfi | reverse complement strand
CACAGCAGTGCTCTCACGATGCACACCCACTCACCAGCCCACAGGACACACACGCACACACGCACACATACACACAACTTGACTCCAAGGCAAAAACCAAGATCCTGCAGTGGCACCTTCGTGAACACACACACACACACACACACACGCGCACACACACACACACACACACACACACACACACACAGACACACACACACACACACACACACACACACACACACACACACACATGCTGGCACCAATAGGAGCATTCACAAGCACACATACAGGGACAGGCAGATTTACCACCCACACTTTCTCCGACGTGCAGTCCATCTGCTCGCTGTACTTCTCTCTCCATGGATTTAGATGGTAGAGTCCAATATGTGGTATGACTTACCAGCGTGCAGAATATTACAGTCCCAGTATGTACAGGTGGTGCTCACCACTAGAGCCTGACCAATACGCTGGCATGGCCCAAATGATTGGCTGATTTTAGTTTCTCTCACATATGATGGCATCTGTAAATATGTCAGCCAATTATTAACAGGAAATTGTGATAGTGTCACAGAAAGCCAGCATGCAATCGACAGAAAATGAATCTGCAACTATTTTGATCATTTTTTAAGTAATTTTTTCTAGAAAAATGCAAAATATAAATTGGTTTCTGATTCTCAATTGTGAGGATTTTCTGCTTTTCTTAAGTGTGATATTAAACTGAGTATCTTAGGGTTTTGGACTGTTGTAGTTGGACAAAACTAGCAATTTGACGACCGTCCCCCATGATGAAGTGCCCTCTAGGGGGGCCTTCTAGTGGCGAAAACATAATTAGGTATCCTCTTGGGTGCCCTTCCAGTGGAGAAAACATGATCAAGTGCCCTCTAGGGTGCCCTTCCAGTGAAGAAAACGTAATAAAAACGTGTTGAAGTGCTCTCTAGGGTGCCCTTCCAGTGAAGAAAACGTAATAAAAACGTGTTGAAGTGCTCTCTAGGGTGCCCTTGTGGTGGGAAAACATGATGAAGTGCCCTCTAGGGGGCTCTTCCAGTGGAAAAAACATGCAGTGCCATATAGGCTACCCTACATGCTTGAAAACTTCTGCGCACTGGTACCCCACCGCATGCAGTTTGTGCCCTTTTTATTTTTTTCACCTCTGCTCCTTAGACAGTTTGAGTCCGCCAATGAATATCGGCCTCAAATATCTAGTATCAGCTGGGCTCTACAAATCACCAGAAACAGACACCAAAACATGTACACTGGAAGACGGCAAATACAGATATTCACCAGTAATAGGCAGGCAATGCTTGAGGTCATAAAAATGCCCCGAGGCATGTAGAAGAGAACATACACAGAGCCATGAATAAAATATACTTTTTCCACTCTGAACAGGATGTGAGGTGTAGACTGTAACATCTACAGTATACAAATGTGTAAACATCACTTAGAAATAATATAAAGAAATGTTGAATAGAGGATTGTCACATGCACGAAAAAAGCAAGGTCCTCCAGGCAGCACACGCATGCGTAAAATAAATTCCCAGAGCAATTTAATTGTAACACTCAAACCACAAGTGAAGCTGAATGCCAATTGAGAGCAGACGACAGCGGAGATGAGCCTACAGTACAGAGCTCTGAGCGCTCAGGTTGCTTGCTGCAGCTTAAAACATCACTGATGGCTGTTTCACCCTCTGACTCACTAAATTAACTCCAAATCCATTTACCAGCGTTGCAGCTTAAGCCCTCCAGTTTGGTCTTGGTCTTCAGCGGTTTCTTCTAATTGAGTTTCTAGTAATTACCACAAGGCTAATGCATTGTAAGTGCCTTCTAAATCAGGGGTAAAGATTTTGTTTCAGACTACAAGTGCACACAGTGATCGTACGCAACGGGATGCAAGAGAAGCTTTGGGATGTTTGTGGAAAAACAACGCGGATCCATCGCAGACTGTTTGTGACAAGCAGCTCACATCCCAAAGAGAGGATGATTGTCTGTCACGTGGCCTTCAACCCCCTCACCCACTTTCCCCTTAATCCGTGACTTCGATTCAGAATGCCAAGTAGAGGTAACCTGGCTGCCGCGCTGCACGGGAACCTTTGATCTGCACTGGCAAATTTGACAACAATGAGTGGGCTGACGCTGGTTGGGTAAATACACGTGAAGCTGAACAAATTAGCTGGTTACCTCGTGATACCTGTTTCTTGATATCACTATAAATACAGACATAAATCTGAAGACTTGTGATGTGTGCTGTTCCTCAGGCTTTTCATTTTCTCAGTACTTTTTTAACTTTGTTGTGTTGGTCAGGAGGAGAGCGAGAGAGAGCTCGCCAGAGACACGAGTAAACACACTGCTCCTTTACCCTCATGAAGTTGCCCGAGACCTTCCCTCTCTCTGAAGACTCCTTTAATTAGGCTTTAATTGCCTTATTAGCTCTGGCTATCGATGGAGGAGGAAAGGCAGACAGAGGAAAAAGGTCAGGAAGAGAGAGGAAAGATAACAGGAGAAATAAACAAGGATGGGCAGAAGGGGGCAGGCAAAGGACTGGAAGACACGGCATCCACCCACACATGCTAACACACATGCAGAAAGCTCATACATGCACACACATGTATGGGGTTGCAGCAGGTGCAAGTGAGGCCGTCTCCTGTGGGAAAGAGTTGTCAGACGATATAAAACAAAAAGATAAGACGGAGCACAGATACATGCCTACTCCTTCAAGAACGGGCTCTGTGGTGCGCCCAGGCAATTGACCCCTCACCTTGACCTCAGTGCGGCGGGTGAGATGGACGAGGTGGAGGAGAGAGCTGAGAGGAGAGGAGAGGAGAGGAGGGGCAACAAGAAATGATGAATGAGAGGGATGTGGAAGAGAAGGGGGCGAGCAGTTAGAGGGGAAGAAGAAGGTAAAGAAGGAGCAGGCCGCGGTTAATATTGCTCAGAGGACTCTCGGCACACACTCTGGGTCTCTTTAAGGGATAGTTTGGGTGTTTTGAAGTGTGGTTGTATGAGGTATATATCCATAGTGTATTAACTACAGTAGACAGCAGTCGGATGAACAGACAGGAGTTACCGCACAGGAGCAAAAGCAATATATTGCTGTGGATGGTGCCAGCAGCAAAACATATGTTAGCCACCTAAAAGAAAGGCCCACCTAAAAAAAAATCATTATCAGTTTAAGTGTACGCTATATTTAGAATGTTTTCATCGTTTTATCTTGCTGTCAGACAGCCCTTTCCGAGGGGGAACTGAACTGAAAGTGAAACTTATCTATGCGCTCTTCAAAGCCAGAAAACCATAGACTGTATATAAGAAGTGGACGTAGTCACCGTGACGTAACCAGTTGGTTTGTGGACTGCTGTTTTGAAACCTCAAGTTCGTCATTTTGGCCATCGCCATCTTGGTATTAGGCTGTCGCCATCTTGTTTTTTCTGCAACCAGACAAGACATTTTCAGGTGATCAAAAAGGTTATAATTAACTTTCATGAACTGAAAACACACTGTGAAAGGGTTAAAGTTCTAAGACGAAAACAACTCCCAGACTGGACAACGCCGCGGTAGCAACCTGTCAATCACAAGGTAGCCACGTCCTAAAGCATACCCTGCTTTATGGTCTAATTTACTTTAAATGGGACCATAATTGCTGTATTGAAGAAGATTTGAAACTAGCGATTGAGACCATAAACTGTTGTTTACAATGTTTACTGAGGTAATAAATCAAGTGAGAAGTAGAATAATTTTCTCATAGACTTCTATACAATCAGACTCCTTTTTGCAACCAGAGGAGTCGCCCCCTGCTGGCTACTAGAAACAATGCAAGTTTAAGGCACTTTCACATTGGCTTCACTTCTCAGACCTGGAAGTAGTCCACTGCAGCGCAAAAACAGTATAGATAAGTATCCCTTTCAGTTAAATTCCCTATGTCTAAACATAGCGTACACTTAAACTGATATTGATTTTTCTTCCCATAATGTCACAAACGTCTAATAACAATCAGAGCCCAACAGTGGCAAAACGAAGCTCTTTTAGTGGACATAAATGACGGTGCCAGCTTGGCGTGAGCGGCTGCTGTGCTCTCAGTCAATACTGGACCAATATCAGAAATTGGTCCTATTAAAGTAGTCAGTTAGACACAAAAACATGTGAAAACAGGTTGAAAAAGTTACCCTTTAAGTATGCTAAATTAAAACTATGGAAATCAAATCAAATCAGCATATGATATAGATGATTAGTACTGGATAAATGTCTTGTTTGTTAATGATTCATGGTGTAAACCATACATCCATACATGCAGCTCATATCTGCCTTTTTATTGACTTGACCTTGCTACTGTACAGCAGCTAATTTCATTTTCAAATTATATTTCATTGACAGTGATCTTGCGAACATCGTAGCTGGCGTTTATTTTCATGAGCCTGTGGCTAGTAATATCCGTTTCATCTTTCATTCCTCTGAGACGGAGAACAAAAAAAATATCAAAGATGTGAAACTTAGTGGAGTCGAAGCCCGGCGCACAACACAACACAGGAATAAAACCAACATCTGTTATACAGGCCCAACAAGAATAACGGCTGACATTTTTTATCACTGCTGTAGGCTTTACCAATCCATCTGTTGCTATAGCCAACTCTAGTGAAGTGATACTATAAAAGGATGCCAGTGGGAGTGAGGCGTTCACATAGGAGCATCTGCAGAGGCAATACAGCCAGTTACCTTTCCACTATTTCCTCTTCATCTGCCGCCCACTGCACACACTCACAGACGCACACAACTTTATAGCTGTAACCTGAGAACTGTTGTTTGCGTTAGTGTTGATCTGCGTGCATCTTCACTGTAAGCGTGCTCCCGTGTGATTGCTCACCTTTGCACTGTAACTGTGTGTGTGTGTACCCGCGTGTGTTTGTCTACGTGAGTGCGTGGGTGATACAATCCATCGGGGGAAGCTGAGGAGTGTTTCTTCCTTTCTCGCACGCCGTTCCCCAGCCTCATTAGAACCCATTCAGTCAATCAAGCATGAATCCCTAACACAATAACATGCAAAGTGCTTTGTCTGGGTGTAATTGGCCTTGCCAGAGCTGTTTTTCTCAAACGGTTAGCTTCACTCGCCTCTCTCAGACCGCAGCCAGGAGCCCTGTCCAAGAAATGAAGCTGGCCTGAGGAGGATGGAGGGATGGAATGAGGGGAAAGAAAAAAGAGATAAAGATGAAGGAGGGAAAATTTAAAAGAGCAAGATGGAGGGGCGAGTACGGATTATTGCCCCTCCTCTCTGGGTTCATTTTAGAAAAATATAAAGTATTTATAAAGTAATTTAAGCCATTTTTCATAAAGTTCTGCCCTTGTTCACATTTTCAGTCTCTACGCTTGTATGCATTAGGCCGATATGCTCGTGTAAGTGTGCGCATGCATCAGTACCGTGTGCGGTCATCCAGAACTCTGTCTGTCACAATCACACATGTTCCCCATTACCATGACAAACCAGTTGGCATCCCATTTCCCCACACATACACAAACAAACGTCTCATACAAGGAGCTGCACACATGCACACACAGACACACACACACTCAGGAAGGCATAATGGGAGATGGATAGCACACAGGCGCAGAAATGTGGCCCCGTCTGTATCCCCACAGGAGAGACTGTGTGTTTGCTATGATGGGTGACACAGCTGACTGACACTTTCCTCCGTGCCAACCCAACAGCCAATCTGCTGAAATTGTGCGGTGACATTGTTGATTAAGCGGACGTTCAGTGTACGGCGTGTGTGTGTGTGTGTGCGTTTGTAAAAGTGTGAGGGTTTCACTGGTGCAGGGAAATGCAGTGTGTATGTGTGCATATATGGATGTTACTGTATGTGTGTTGCATCTCAAGGACATGTGACTGTAAGAATCAATAGAGTAGATTTGACTTTGAACCAGCAGCTTTGCAGGACTCAAGCCAGGTCACAGCATCCCAAACTGCTGAGATAATCATCAGCAGTGAAGTACTGCCATCTAGTGACATTAAAAAGAGCTTCTTTTAACAAAAAAAATACAGCCCAAACTGCTTTAAATATAGACTCACATTTCGTGGAAAACTGAGCCAAAAGCTGAACTTGCAATAAACTTTAATTACTGAGGCAGTTTCAAATGGACACAGCGGGATCACTGTTTTCTTAACAAAAACCCCAATTCATGAATTCATCATCCTGCCATTCTTCCTGCGCATCTCCCTCACTCTTCCCTCAGCCTCCCTCAGATCAATAGCTTTGTTTGTTCCAACAACACCTCCCAGTGTTTTCACTTGTCCCTCCCTGCAGGACGCGAATTGGACGTCCCATCCTGTGCAGTGGATATGCTGTGAATCAAAAAAGCCAAATTAAATTGCCTAATTGGTTTCCTTGGGAAGGGTAAAACAGATTTAAATTGATTACCAGTAATGGCCTTTTGTGGAGCCACACTGGCTTCTGCTGTTTGAGGAGGATTTAGCAAAACTAATTAATTTGCTTCACCTCATACGCGCCCTCCTTCGGTTTCCTTTTGTCTCCGTCTGGCAGCTTTTCTATCTTTGCTTTTCCCACTTTCTAATGCCGTCCTTCATACTCCCAAAAATAAGAGGGATGATGATGATAACGTCACTGGATAACAATCACTCAGGCCTAATTGGCTGAATGCTGTCACAATCTGGTGCTGATAAAATGTTTTTTTTTTCTCCAGGTCTACTGTTACAAGACTGTCCTGACAAAAGATAATTTAAATCTCTCTTTCAATTACATTTGCCCGTGCCTGTTTGCTTCCATGCGGCAGCTCTCGCTGCTGCCGCTTGCTTCAGCTGAGGGGGGAAAAAGTAAGATGTCAAGGTCACATTTTGTCACACAAGCTGATTAAATTCCCTAATATGTTCTCCCCCTCTCTCTCGGTGTTTCTCCACCTCCCATCAAATATTATCACAACCAGACCTAATGTGACATTTAGAATGGGGAGAATTACAATCACTTAATGCGATTTCATTAATTACAATGGGGCAACTATTGTGTATGATTAAAAGAGATGTCATCTAAAAGGAGAACAATCATTTTATCACCGATGGCTTTTATAAGCAAAGTCACATTTTTAGTTTTTTTCCAGCAAATGATAAAATATTCAAATCCAGACTGAGAAATCGGCATCATCTGTTACTGTCTTTTGCGACTAAGTTTTCAGATTCATTGCGTGCAGTAAAATGAAATGCGGTTAGGCTGAATAGCCCATGACAAATTAACAAAATAATTTCAAGCATTGTACATGTATTTATAGCCAACGTCTGGAGTACAGATGTGTAGCAACCTTCCGCCTAAGGTTCAATAGAGATGTAAGAATAATGGCTTAAGTACTGCTGTTTAGTTGGATTGCACGCAAAACCCTGAAGCATTACAAATTACTGTTGAAAGAAGGATTTCATTATGGTAAAGTATTACTTTATACACATATAGCGTGTTTTTTGCAAATTTGTTTTAACCAGAGTTGGTGCGTGTTACCCTGGAAACGATGTGAGGGCACCAACTTGACCTTGATGGGTGAAGTTAACTGGTGCCATCAGGAAGGTCATAAGGATGTTCTCCACCTGAGCAGCTGGAAGGTGTGACTGAGGGCAGAGCAGTGTGGGGACAAAAAAGAAAGCCATTTCTGCAAAACAAAGTTATATTGGCATATAAAAGTTTAGCTAAACAATATAAAAACAGGGAGGCAAAATCAGTGAAATCAACTTTTAACAAAACTTTTAATTGAATACACAAGTAAGGGAAAGGAGGCGAGGACGCAGGTTTTAGATTTCAAAAACATTATTTACTCAAAAGATGAGTGAAGACAAAGTAAGAATTAGCTTATAAAGGCCTTAAAATAGGTCAACAAAACAGAACTGAATGCAATATACGGCTCACTGAACTGCAACAAATCAAAACTGTCACAGAGGGGAACATAAATATTGGCTGGCCAAACCATGACGACACACAAGGCGTGGCCAAAACACAATGAGTAAAATAACTTCAAGTGAACACTAGACATAGTTGGCTAACAACTCAATATGAACTATGAATAAAACCACAAAATAAATGTAAACTAACCCAACTAACTAACTAACTGTGAGAGTGAGTGGACTTTACAGTATATTACCAATGTGTTTAATCTGCCGGTGTGATCGTGGGTGCAGCCATCACATCACAGCACAAGTTAAGAAAATGTGCTTGTATTCAGTTATCTGACTCATTTCTTTTCTTTAGTTTTTTTTATTAGCAGCTAGAGGATTTACAGAAGACAATTACCAATACTTTACCTCACGCCTGCTTTGACAATTTTACAACACAACAAAAGCGATTGTTAATAGGAAAGAAACAAAAAAGGAAGCAAAAAAAAACCCATCCAGGTTTCCAATTTCCATTAAATGAATCATCAAGACAGCCATCTCTATTATTCAAAGAAATCATTTATACTTTGATCAATTGTTTCACAAATAAAAATAATAAAAGAAAAAATAAATAAACTAATAAATTAGTAAATTACATAACAATAAAAGTATGAAAAATGACACTTTTACTTGTTATTACTTGTTTTACCTGATTTCTGATCTGACATTTCTCACCTTTAAAGTGTCTACAAAGAAGACACTCTAAAAAAGAATACAAATATTTTTTAAGAGATTATAAAATTTCCAGAAGAAAATATATTGGGTTCCCCATATGCCATATTTTGCAGGCATCAATTGCTGGTACCAAACAGAACTATAGTACAACACAAGATAACTGGGAGGAATGGTAGTACTCAAGTTATGCACATGTGTCTCACGTAAAGTCTTGTCTTTGGGTCTGATAAAGTCAATACATCTCGACCATATATTGGTCAATTTGTCTTGTTGTATTCTGAGGGAATATTTTTCCATCTTATATATTGATGAACTACATCCAGTCTTCAACCATGGGAGCTTGGGGCTTCAGCCACTTATGATTATGGCTTGTATCTCTTTGGAGATTAGAATGTCTAATCTAAAAGGAATAGTGGTTCTGATTACCTCCTCTGAAGTCTAATGGATATCTGACTCATTTTTATGATCATTTTGTGTTCTGGTCATTGCTTGTGACTTATTCCCCCACTCCAGACTCACATTTTAAATAATAAATCATTTTAGTATTCCATCAGTGGTTTTGAAAGATGTGGATAAAAAATTCTTTCATTTCTCCTTTTCTGCAGTGTCATAATCGCAGTTTATACGGAAACCGATTATCAAGGATTGGGCGGCTTAAGTGTCACGATGGGAAGATGTGACAGGAAGAGAGGCTGATCTTGAAAGCAAAAGACTGTCTGTAAAATATATCGAAGGTAATAGAGGCCAAAATGCACACAGCTGAGATAATTCTCTAAGATCCTTAATGGCTTTTTTAGCCACATCGGAGGAGACATTCAACCACAAAAGTGTACCATTTCACCCTCCTTTCTCGTCATTGTGTTTCACTATATGTTCACATTTACCACCCAGATCTCCTTTCACTTTTACCTCTTCCTTTCCTGTGGCTGCGTCCCCACCCAAACATGAAGAATGAATCTGAGATAACCTTTTACAAACCGCAGAATCCTAAAGAAAGTAAAACAGTATCCGGGAAAGATAAAGCAAGGAAATGCTATCCAATTGAACCAAAAGTACAAAGACCGAAGAGGAGAGATTCCTTTACCAAAATGAATTTCCCACTTCTAAAACTCCCTGCCCACAGCTTTTATCTCCGGCCTGAGGTTTGCAAGCCAAAGGCCACAGGCAGCAGCCGGTATCAGAGGAAGCATCTGAGTCTAAACAGACGACTTTTTGAACAACAGACACAGTTGTTTTTTCAGAGAATAATTTATTTCAGTCATACGCAATAAATATTATAGATATGACATAAAGCCCCAAGATATGAGGATAAAATCTGCTTTCTATAAACGTTCAACTTGTCTGCAAGCAAAGTTCTCAGCCAGCTTGATGTGCACACATCTGAAAAAAAGTATATTTCATTAAAAGCCCCTTTTTTATGTATTTTACACAGAGTATTGTTAAACACATCAGCCTTGACTGAGAGAAAAGTGTTTGGAGGGAGCTGAAGCTACTTCATAGTGGGAATCAGTTGTAATTCATACATTTACAGACAGATGTGAGCACATTTTTTATCATTTGCCATTTTTAGAAATCCTGCAAATGCACAGTTTGGAAAGTGATTAAGTGAAGAGGTTCAAATCATTTCCTGTCACAGTTCATGTTGCCTTTTGACTTTGAATAACTTTGTTGTGAAAAGCAATGAATTATCAGCATCAGGTGCAAGACTCATCATGTGCATGCTGCTGCAGCAGCAAGACACAGCTACTGCAGAGTTTCTCATACTTAGCATCAGGACCCATTGTGGTTTGATGTGCAGATGTTCTCATCCCAAATTGTCATATACTGGCTATTTTTCCCCATCGCGTCACCTTTTGGTCGCAGTAAGTACATGCTTAACAAGCCCTTGGCGTCACATGTTTTCGGTTGCAGTAAACACATGCTTAATTTTGTGAATTAAACAAAAACATGTGCCTGGGTTCAGGCAATAAAACCACTATAGTTAGGTTTAGGAAATAACAACATGGTTTGGCTCAAAACTACTACGGTTGGACAGTGAAAATGACACTGAACGCTGTGAAAATGTGACATGAACGAGCAGCTGACGTGAAAGTGAAACTTAACACACCGGACTTGTTGTTGTTCCTGTTATATTAGCTCGTTGTTTAAACTTCATCCTTTTCTAATGCAGGATGAGGCTGTTTAGCAAAAAGGGAAAACTCTTTGCCCTCATCCTGTTTACATCTTAAATAATAATCCAAACTTTAAAATTAACAATTTTATTTAATTTTCATCACAGAAATGACTGAAATGCTGAGATATAGGCCTGCTGTGTGTTGTCTTAAACCCTTTAAAATCAAGAAGGTTTCGTGACCCCCCGTTTAGTTGTGGTGACCCCTATTGGGGGTCGGGACCCCAGGTTGGGAACCACTGCTCTAGAGCCACAAAACACACAACAACACAGTCCCACAAATATAATAGTGAACAATACAAAGCAACAAAATCGTAAACACAAAAATGTTTATTTTTTTAATCTCTCCATGTAAAACAGTTTATGTCTTTACATTTATTTACAATCTTCATAAAAATGTTATTCTATTAAAAGTGCAGACAGACTCTTCTAACGTCTGTGGAACAACAAAAGGTCATCTTGTTCCTTAACTCAGTTTCTTTATGAAATTAAAGTAAATTATGCATCACTTTTCTCCTCCTCACTGAGGAAAGTCCTGGACCTGGAAATCAATTAACATGAAGAACAACCAGTTAATGGACAATAAACTACAGAGGGTACACACACATTCTTTCAGGTACATCTTGTTTAATCAAATAGCATTTTAAATAGTATTTGGACGTTTCCTCTCACCTGCTCAGACCAGGGGGTAGCTGGATGCCGTAGCAATGCCACACTGGTTGTGTTTGTTCCTGGTCATCATGATGTATCCCTTGTCTCCCCATCCCAGACCCCAGCTACAGAAACACAAACATTACCAACAATATTCAGCTGCTCTATGTAAAGAATCATAACCACACATATTAGTAACAACAGCATGTAGAGACATACTGATCTGTATTCTGATGGAGATTAAATAATGGCAGCAATTCATATAATGGGGCAGTTTAAGAGGTTGACAACATCCTAAGTGACTTTCACTTCATTTTGGCAGCTATAAATAAGATGCCTTACTGCAGCTGTCTGTGGCAACAGCAACTCTCTCTCTCCAATATACTGACTGAGTGTCAGCAGGAGAGCAATCTATAGTTTAAACAACAGATTTGGGTGTTTACCTGTTCTTGACCAGCCAGTAGTCATGTCCGCCATTAGTGCCGTAACCCACAGCCAGTACACCGTGGTCCAACTCTGAGGGGCTGCAATCTGGCTCATTATACACTCCTAGAAACACACAAACACAGATTAGACACCCTTACTAAAAAAAATGTATAAGTACATTTGTCTAAGTACTATAAATACACTTAAAGAAAACATATTTTATAAATATATTATAGTTGCAGTACAAAATACAACTTGGATGTGAGTTGTGTACTCAACGTTTACTATTCTTACATTTAAAGTATATTTAAAGTATACTTTTATAAATTAAAAAGTGGGCCAATTTAGTCCCAAGAAGTATTGAAGTAGTACACTTACAAATATACTAGTAGTACCTTGATATTAGTATACTTATTACATAAAGTATACTTTGGAATATACCTAATCTTAAGTTTACTTCGTAAAATAAACTAGAAGTATACTTCTTTTTTGTAAGAGCAGACATATGGATAGGTTAAATAAAGAAGATATATCCTATTTCTTCTTGCATTTGATGAGAGAATCAACGCCATGTTTAAAACTGTTCACCTGATTCATACATCTGGAAGGAGATGTGAGAAGCATCGATGCCCACAGAGATGGGTCCGATGGTGGCCACGGCCTCCTTCAGGGCGTTCTCGTCACCTTCTTTCACATCAACGAATCCTGTGCACGTGGCGCCGATAGTGTCAGGGTTGTAACGGCACTGACCATCCTAATTGAGAGAAAACATTTCACAATTCACCAATATTTTTAGCCAAAAAATATAGATTTTAGAGATGGCTTTGAACAGAAAGTCTGTTTGGGGTCACTATATATTTTGTCCACAAGATGGCAGTATTGTACATCTCTTACATGGAGGGCTGTCATATTTAACACTGTCTGAGTTGATCTCCAACTCTGCTTTTTAGCATGATAATGACAAATGGCAGTCTGAAACTGGATGCTGTACATTTATTTCTGTTTACCTCAGCCTCATAAGGGTAGGAGTCCTCTGTGTCTATCCCTCCGTTGGCCTGGATGTACCTGAAGGCGTCGTCCATCAGGCCTCCATTGCAACCCTCGTTGCCATAGGCGC
>CAKALG010032108.1:0-13607 GCA_916700815.1 Helicolenus hilgendorfi | reverse complement strand
AACAGAAAAAAAATAAAAATAATAATAATAATAATTATAAAATAATGAAAAAAATGTAATATATAAAAATAATACAAATGTATATGAATATAATGCATTGTATATTGTATATACAATGTATATATGTATAGAAATAAATATAAATAAATACATAAATAGATAAATAAAAGTGAGACATGGAAGGGAACAGGAGGGAAGGGACTGTGGTAAATGCTCTGATATTAATATATACATAAAATCCTTTAATATAAGGTATCAAAGACTGCAAACTGCTCTATTGCAGCTTCAAGCTCTACAGTCTTCCTCTGAGTTATGTAGCCAACTGATTTTACTGACTGAAATATAAAATACCAAATGCATTTCAATACAAAACACTATGAAAAAAATGTGCCTCTGAAATGAAGTTGGCTTTTTTTAAATAAATTGTAACTAAAGTCATTCAGCCACAAGTTTCCCACCTCAAAGGGGCCTTGTTCTGCTTTGACGGCACCCACGCTACCTCTCAGGGTCACAGCGCTGGCATTTACAACACTTTTTAAGATCTAACCAATCTTTTTTAACTGACCACCAACATACATATATAGTGAATGCGAAAAAGCAAAGGAAAACAAGTTGTGTTAATGGCTCATAGTAATACTCCAAGCCTTCTTATTGGATAATCAGTTAACTACGGTTCATGGGATCTGACCCTGTCAGCTTTTATTCAGATTTCTTTAGACAACACTCTGGAAACATCTAGTCAAGTCACTACACTGCTTAAGGTCATGTTCAAGATGCTGGAGCATTATAAAAGTGGCCCAAAATACATGCCTGAGGCCAGTTAGCATGCAGTGCCTAACACCAATACTATCTGACACCCAAACAACATACAACACACACAAACTCTGTCCTGATTCTTTCCTGTTTTCTGATTGTACTCCAGCCACACATTTGCCAGACTGGAAACAAAAATAATAAAAGCCATTAAAAACTGTGGAATGGATCACTGACCCTCATCATCAATTACAAAGTTGCTATTGTGTTTTTATAAAGACACTAAACATAAATTGATTTTGGAGGCACTAGCGGAGCCGTGCCATACGGGTGTGTTGCTGCATGAAGTTATCAGGTACCAGCAGGCAGCAAAGTGAGAGGTACAGCACAAACGCGCCTTCTCCCTCAGTCACTGCTCCAACACAAAAGAGTCTTTACTGTAGAATAACCACACAAAGCATCATGTCGTGTGATGCATGCAGCAGCGTTAAACCGCGCTATATGTACTTTATTTGCACGTAACTGTCCTTTTGTCTTGTCTTGACATGTGTGCAAACAGATTGAGAGCACAGAAAACAATAGCAGTCAGTACACATTAGGCAATAATAATATGACCCCATGGGTCTGATGAATTAGGTTTGAATTCAAAGAAATGCACTGCAACCTTAAAGCATAAATAAATATAATAGGGGAAAAGACAAGCATTTATTCGCACAACTTTGGTGCCAAAAGCCGCAACAGGAAACTGAATGGACACCAAAGTACTTAATAATGGCACAGAGTGAAATCAACAGGCAATCTATCTCTGACATGTGTGGGCACTTTGTCAATACTTTTTTTTTTTAACTGTAGCATGTACAATAACATAAACCAACCCAAGAGTGGCTGAACTGTGCAGCTATAGTCAATCTATAAGCTCAAACTTCAACATAAAACACATGCATGCACTCAGAGCAGCACACAAACACACACAGGACAGATAGAGACAGACAGGAGTGGACATGTAAGAGGGTGTAACACAATATCTCAGAGACATGACAGAGAAACAGCTCGTCTGCCTTTTTTTACTGCACAACAACAACACGTCGTGTCGGACTCACCTTTTACTGAAGCTGCCAAAATATGCCTGCGAAGCTCAGAAGAAGAAGAAGAAGAAGAAGCAGGTGGGCGAAGTGAAGAGAGCGTCTTCCTCCTCTCCTCTTCTTCTTCACTAGTTGATCTGTTTCAGCACCACGGACAGCGCGTCCGCCTCTTTTTTTTGGAGGAGGGGTGGGGGGTAAAATGATGCAAGTTAAAGGTTGATGCTGCAGAAACACACACGTATGTATACGTCTCCCTTTTTCAAGTTTGATGCCACCTCGTTGCTGCTACGGCTGGAGGAGCGAACATGACTCCGTCTGGTCAGCTCCACACACCGCCTCTCTCTCTCTCACCACCGCTCCTCTGCTTCACTCTTCTCTGCGCATCCCAGAAGAGTCTCCCATAGGACCGGCTGCCTGTCTGCCTCTCCTCCAGGCGGGCACGGCTGCACAAAACAGTGACTTTTAATAACACTGGCTGCTGCTTCTCCTGCTGCTATTGGAGGAGCACATCTTCATTGCACGGCGATCTCTTTCTTTGTCTTCAGGGCGATGGATGCTGAGACTGATAAAGATGAAGATGGGATGAATATTCTCCTCCTGCGCGTCGGAGCTATTGAGAGAGCCTGGAGCTGGAGAAGAAAGAGGAGAGGAGGAGTGTCTCTAACGGGTCTGAGTTCATTAAAGACTCTCCTCTAATATGGATGAGCTCCGTGTCTCATCGTTATCATTGTAACCTCGTCTTTTCTTACCGAATGGCGCGCTGCAAGTGATGCACACCAGTATATCTCAATGTGCATCTGCTGTGATGGATGCAACTGAGCTACAGTGGATAATAGATGTATCTGCCTGGATCAGAGATGGGGGATAGAGATATCCAGTCGGTCATTAATTAATTATGAATTAGGTATTAATTAGGATTTGGAAAAACAGTGCCACTGTGCGTTTATGAATGTCTGTGTCCCCAGAATGACTTTTAACCAATTGATTGGGCATATAACATCTCAATTTATGTGTCCGATTTGTTTCCACTATACAGCTGCTTTTAGGATTTAATGTAAAAGGATTTCTGCTTTCATCAGGGTCAGGAAGTTATAGGGTATAAGACTCCACAAAGTCTCCACAAAATAATTCCCCTAAACATTCATGTGTGCAGTGGCGGAGTCAGGCTGTCTGAGGGGCAGTGGCGGCAAAACTAAAAAAAGGGCACCAACTGCATGCGGTGGGGCACCAGGGCGCAGAATGTTTTCTAGCACGTATAGGGAAACCTATATGGCACTGCATTGTGTTTTCTCCATTTAAAGGCCATCCTGGAGGGCACTTCATCCCGTTTTCTCCACTGAAAAAGCACTCGAGCTGGCATTATATTATGTTTTCACCATTTTCAGGAACCCAAGAGGAAACATTATTATGTTTTCTCCACTGGAAGTGCACCCTAGAGGGCACTTGATCATGTTTTCTCCATTTAAGGGCAGCCATGAGGGCACATTATCATGTTTTCTACACTGGAAGTGCACCCAAGAGGGCACCTTTTCCTGTTTTCTCCATTAAAGGCCACCCTAGAGGGCACATTATTGAGTTTTCTCCATTTAAGGGCACCCAAGAGGGTACATTATGATGTTTTCCCTACTGGAAGAGCACTCTTTCAGGCATTTTATCATGTTTTCTCCATTTAAAGGCACCCAAGAGGACACATTATAATTGTTTCCTCACTGGAAGTGCACTCTAGAGGGCATTTTATCATGTTTTCTCCACTGGAAGGGCACCCTAGACAGCATTGTATCAAGTTTTCTCGATTTAAAGGCACCCAATAGGGCAGATTAACATGTTTTCGCCACTGTAAGGGCATCCTAGAGGGAACTTTATCATGTTTTTTTTCCATTTAAGGGCACACAAGAGGTCAGATTATAATATTTTCTCCACTGGAAGTGCACCCTAGAAGGCACATTATCATGTTTTCTCTACTGGAAGGGCACCCTAGATGGCACATTATCATGTTTTCTCCATTTAAGGGCACCCAAGAGGGCATATTATTGTGTTTTCTCTACTGGAAGGGCACCCTAAAGGGCACTTAATCATGTTTTCTCCATTTAATGGCACCCAAGAAGGCAGATTATATTGTTTTATCCACTGGAAGTGCACTCTTTAGGGCACTTTATCATGTTTTATCTACCATAGGGGCATCCAAGAGGGCACTTCTGCTGCATTTTTTTTAACATGGGGTCACCTAGGGGGATGGATATATTTACAGTATGTTTTTTTCAAGCATTTTATATTCAACGTCCGATGTCAGATTGCATTTGCCAGACTATTCTAGTTCAGCTGTTCCAGTCCAACCAGTTTTGATTGCAGACGGAGATGGATAGAGACACACAATACGTGCACAGATTTGGGAGTCCACCTGCTACAAGTTTTATGCCTCAGACAACCGTCTCAAGCAGTCAAACACTGTAAGTGTACAGTTGATTGATTTGAGGTCCCGTCAGTCTTTTTAACGTGAAAGTATCAAAGTGTCAGTTCGACACATTGGCCTGCTGCCTTACCAAATTAGACAAGTGTAAAATATTACAGCCCCCAGCGAACAGCCATCAGCCTCAGAAAAAAAACACACACACACAATAAGCTGTTTAATCTTACACTGATTTGAACTAAAGGATTCTGCCCAGTCATTTTCTCTAAAAAAAAAAGGGAAAAAAAGGGAAGCATAGTTGGAAAAAATAGAGCTTTAATGAAAAGAGAAAAGGCCCTGTGGGATGGATATCAAAAGCCAGTGGATGTGCATAATTCATCTCAGACTATTTCATATGAAGCCCTGCAGTAGGGCTTTCTTTAACCTGTTTTTTTCATTTTATAAAACTCTAAATATTAGCCCTCTGCACTGCGCAGGAGGGAGACGGTTCACTTGGATCTACTGAGGCGGTGTGTTATCCAGTTTTGTTTCCTAAGTGACAACGAGTACAAGTAAAAACCTCAATTTAGATCCCTTGGGAAAGTCTATCGCAGATAACTGGCGTGGGCTCTTTTAAATCTCAAACTGCGAGACGTGCCCATCTCTATTATCTGGCATGAGTTAATGTAATATTTAATTATCCTTACTTAAACTGCTATTCAATTAGAAATAGTGTATTTCATGTGGAGAGACGTCAACTGTAACTGTGTATGAAAGTAACAGATATGTTACAAATGTACCAGACTGTAAACAATGTTTGAATTAATGTTACATGTCATTGCTTGTCTTTGTGGTTTTGCCAGTAAGTGGTCTTATTTCAGGGTGTGGCTGCTAAGAAGCATCAGAGGCTTCAGCCGGCACAGCTGCTGACACACACTCACACACTCCTCCTGTCTTGAGCACACCCCCCTCTGCTGGTGTCAGACAGCAAAAGAAAAATTCCTCTCTCGGCTTTGTTTGGCTGCAGGGACTCTGGGTACAAGTCCAAGAACACTAATTCAGACCCATAGGAAAGCTTTGCTACCCACTGCAGCACAAGCAGGGGTTTATTGTAGAGCCTTTTTTTAATTCACAAAGCTGCTGCATGTAAGTGGGGCAAAACATCGCCCAAGTCCTGAAGATCTAAGAAACAGCAGCACAGCAGCAGCTGCAGCATGCATGTCTCTGCTGGGACTGTGGGCCGTTCGCTGCGTGTGTGGCATCAGCAGACCTGACTGGAGAATATGCTGAGAATCATCAGCGGGGCTATTTTTGCGAAAAATCTGCGTATGCACTTTTGAATGTGACTTTATGAGGTATCATTTGCAAAGTAATACTGATTGTTTTTCTCACAAATAAGACTCTGGGATCAGATTACCTCAGAATGTGTTATTGTACACTGAAATATGATGTGTCATCTGTAATGTTATTCATTAACCCATTTATGCCCGAAGACTATATTTAGTATAAGGTAAAATGCTACATTTGTTCGGATTCGTGAAATGTCTTGAAATTTGGTATGGACATACTTTGGGCAAGTATCTAACAGTACAACTTTGACATCTTTGTATCACATGAAATGTGATTGTTTTTATTAAATGTTTTCCATATGACATATTTTCTCTTTAAAATGCATAAGAGTGCATATCTTTGATATTCAACTTGTTATGAGTTCATAGATATACTTGATTTTGCTCCTTGTAGTTTCTGAGATACAGCCATTTTCTTATCATACTGTACCTAGTATTTGAGCACATGGGACTACTGTTTTTTCCTCAAATATATTGCAAAAACAGTAGTCCCATGTCCATAAACAATAGATATAGTATGATAAGAAAAACTCTCTTTTCAGCCAAACGGTTTGTGTTTAGGCAAGCCCAGAGAACACTTCCACCAAAGCAAATAAAACATTTCAGTTGTGGGCACAAATTGGTTAAAGAAATACATTCCATCATGCCCTCTTATTAAAAGAGCAGTGTGTAGGATCTGGCGGTATCTAGCGATGAGGTTGCAGATTGCAGCCAGCTGAAGCCTCGCCAGTGTGCTAAGTGTGTAGAAGATCTACGGTAGCCAACACGAAAACGTGAATAGCCCTCTCTAGAGCCAGTCGTTGTAAGAGTAGCGTAGGTCATTTGGAGCAGAGGAGGGAAGTGAGTGGTGAAGCAAGAGAGAGAGAGCAGTGGCGACAGCAGCGGGTAATGTTATCCACTCCGGCCCAAGCAGAAAAAGTTAACACAGTGTTTGGTTTGTCCATTCTGGGCTACTGTAGACACATGGCGGACTCCGTGGAGAGGACCCGCTACCTATGTAGATATAAACGGCTCATTCTAAAGTTACAAAAACACAATTCTTATTTTCAGGTGATCATACACTGAAGAAAACATAGTTGTTAGTACTATGCTCCATTTCTGCCAGTAGATCCCCCCTAATTTATAATCGCCCTGGGTTCCCTCGACAAAAAGCCAATGGGATTTTTCCATTATAATCTTTGAAGTGTAAATGCAAACATTGTAAAAAGTGTAAAAAGTATAAAAAGCTAACATTAGGCTATGAACAAACTACACCACAGTGGCATGAACGCGAGTATACACAATGAGGCTATAGAGGAGGACGAGTCGGCATGATGACGTTTAGTAGCCTCATTTAGCCACTTGTTAACAATGCCTTTTTTAAGGGGTATTTATTGACGTAATTTATGTCGTAGAACAACACATTAAAATCCTCTTAATCTTGTGTTAAACACAGACCTTATTTCAGGCATCTCACTAAAAACCCATTGATTTCCAGACAAGGGAACAGGAAGTGTTAAAATGCTAACTAATTTCTGGGTTTAAGGACTCATTCCTGCAGCACTCTAATGTTACACACTCTTCCTTTAACATAAGAGCTTTTGAAACATGATGAAGACTTGCATCGATTCAAATATCAACCAGCGTCTCGGATTGGAAGCGTTTGCAGGTCTAATGTGCGTTAATGAACATGTAGTTTGTTGGACAGCTAGTTTCTGATGGATTTTTGGAGGTTGTGAGTCTTGACACAATTCCCTGGCCGAAAGACAAACAACCCCCTCATGGCACACTCATCAGTTCCATCCTCTCGCTGCTCATCGCTCATCCAACTCTGGCATCTGGTGTTACTCATAATCAATAGTGTAGGGATCCAAAGTCTGCCCAGAGCTAGCAGTTGCCAATTATATATAGCACCCACAGAATATTGTTACTGTCAAGGAAAAAAAGTATGTTTTTTTTTTCTACTTAGCTGAACTGAAAGTTTCATAGTGTTTTTCACGGTATGTGGATGCAAAGGAAATGATGTGCAAGTTGGCGCGACTGAAATGTTCAGTGGTTTGAAAAGCGGCACTATGTTTGCAACACCTGTCCTGCTTGACCTCTGTTACATTAAATGCATTTGTATGTTCACGCTAAATTAATTTTCATCTTTTTACCGTCTATTTTCTGCGTTAACCTACATGTGGATGAATTTGTAAGCTATAGGTCTCAAGTAATGAATGTTTCATTACATCCTGACACAAACTGTACCCCCAGGTCCAATATTGCCTTATATAATCTTCCTCAAACTTATAACAGACTCAGCAATGGCATAACTCTGCAGTGCTCCAAATTGCTCTTTCGGCCCAGCTGCCCTTTGATTGATTATGATAAATGGGCACGGGCAACAGTTTAATAAATTACACCGGCCAGAATAAATCCAGGATCCTCCATCTGCAGGGCCGTTTTTATTCTTCGGTATTGACTGGTACACAGCATACAAACCTCTCCAATTTCAACACAGACCAAAGCTTCAAAGGTCTACTGTGTTTTCACCGCGGTCAGTAAGACTTCTGGTGGAGTGGTGATTTATCAAAGAGACTCAGCAGAAAAGAAAGATTTGAGTTTCCAAAAAAAAATTGAGGACACTAAGCTTTCATGATTGCAGCATATTCAAAATGGTAAAAATAAAATAGGACTGTCAAAGTTAACATTATAACACGTTAACGCAAATTAGTTTTAACGCCACAAATTACCTTGACGCGTTAACACAATCGATCTATCAGAGGTTGTAGAGAGCTCAGTTTTAAAGCTAGAGTGAAGATAGTGGTATCATATGAAACTAAACAAACCTAAGGAATCCACTGGTATTATGTTATACTAGCTTGTCAGGAAAGAGGAAATAACCCTCCTAACTTGTGCTAAATTTTGGCGAAAAACTGTCATGGCCATTTTCAAAGGGGTCCTTTGACCTCTGACCTCAAGATATGTGAATGAAAATGGGTTCTATGGGTACCCACGAGGTTTCTGGACAATATTTGTAATTGTTTTGTGTTGTTAATTGATTTCTAATAATAAATATATACAGTACATACATTTTCATAATTCAAGCATGTTTGCTCACTCCCATGTTGATAAGAATATTAAATACAAATCTCCCCGTAAGGTACATTTTGAACAGATAAAAAATGTGTGATTATTTTGCGATTAATTGCGATTAACTATGGACAATCATGCGATTAATTGCGATTAAATATTTGAATCGATTGACAGTCCTTAAAGTAAGTGCAAATTATAGTACTGCAAAAAGGTTGGCACTTCTTGCTACAAAAAGCCACTGTGCAGAATGACCACGTAATTAAATAAGCTTCATCATGGACACAGATATGCAGTCGTGATATTGATAGCACTCAAAGCGCTACAAATAGAGACTGAAAATCATCTGGTTTCAGTGCTTTCCTTGCTGCACAAAAACTCCCTGATACTTTATCCTGTAGCTCCTCTGATGAAGATGAATGAATTTGTGCTGCGCCTCATTTGAGGTTTCCAGTGAGGGCGCACTAAGCTGGAGTCAGGCCCTGATCAATTGACAGGAGAGGCACCACGTGGGCAGCCAATCCCCTGGCTGAGTACTCCAGTATCAGGGTGTGGACAAAACGCATTAGTCCGAGCGTGAAGATGCGTAGGATGGATAAACCATAGGCTGTGCATTTTGCTGTCTATATGCCAATTATCTGCAGATACTCAGACAGACAGCTCAGGGTAATGTTTAGGGATGCAGGCTGTGTTAATGCCAAGTCAACTGACTTTGCTGTTTTTGTCTGTGAGGTACGGTATTTTTATGCTGTTTTATCTTCTCTTTTTTGTTGTTGCACAGCCTCGTTTCCTTTTAACTTCTTTGGCCTCTTTTGTCAGGGAGGAAAATAAACAACCTCCGTGGCTCTGAGCATCGGTATCTGTTTCAGAGCACCTGTCTGCAGACTAGGTGATGCGCTTTGGGATGGCTTTATTTGGGTTAGGACGATTCATGTTTGTGTCAGGACCACGGGATGACCTGTCTCTTCCAGAGAAGCGTCAAGTGATGAGTTGTGACTTCACTTGTCCGGCAGTCATATATTTGACTCCAGTATCTGCCAGGTTCTGCCTGTCTACCAATATGCTGTAGTTCAGGAGGAGACAGA
The DNA here is from genome assembly GCA_916700815.1 of Helicolenus hilgendorfi. NCBI lineage: Eukaryota > Metazoa > Chordata > Actinopteri > Perciformes > Sebastidae > Helicolenus > Helicolenus hilgendorfi. The sequence continues at coordinate 3,898 of CAKALG010032108.1, read as the reverse complement.
GTGAAGATGAACATTAAATATTGATTTCAGGGATGGGCGATGCCAGGGCTTGGCTTATACGGGGATGTAGCCGCAAATGTTTTCAGAATCTTTACTGTGCCTCTGCATCGGTGAAAGCCGTAGTCAGAGGCATCATGTTTTCAGGTTGTCCGTCCACCGTTTTAGTGGTCAAAGGTCAAGGTTACTGTGACCTCATGTCCGTCTCAGACAGCTGGATGTAATAGACTGGATGTAATATATGCTGTATGTGTGTTGAGCTCGCCGCGGGCTAACCTGCAGAACACCTGGATAAAAAAACAATAAGTGCCCCCCAGATGCCAAAGAACCACAGGTGTACCTTAGTATTCAGTTTGTTAATTCAGTGCTTGCTGACAATAACCAATCATTTATTAACTCTCATATCAAACATGGCTGGAATATATGTTTAAAACTGGACAGAGGATTTTGTTATGTTTGCCGACAGTTGCTAATTTTACTTCAATGCTTGGCGTTTTTTTAATTATGTTTTTTTTTTTTAATGGAATTAATTGTTCCATTAGGCACATCACATTGAGTAGCATATTTCACTGAATGGAAATAAAATGGCAATTCAGTCAGATTACAGGCTAGAGTGAGTTACTCTCATATATTGTTTAAAATATAGCTTTGTTTTAATTATTGTTGTTTCATTTATATTAAAGGAGGCTGATTTTTTTTATCGTTAAAAATCGTTATTATGTTTGAAGTAATAATCATAATATAAAAAATAAAACATAATAATAATAGAGACCATCTTGTGATGGGATCACACCAGTCGTGATGCCAAATCTGGCCAGGGGCATAAAGTGGGTGGCCAATGGCTCCTTCCCCACTTCCTACCCCTCTACTTCCAGTGCCATTGCTTCATGTTCATCTTCACTACAAACATGTAAAGTTTTGTAACAGCATCCTGCATGGTTATGATGCTATTGCATTGACTAAATCTATCCACAGACACATAAACACCTGGTAAAGTACTCAAAACGTCTTCTGTGATGCACGACCCTAGAGTCATTCATAGACTTCATCAGTCATCAGAGTTCACCTGCGGATCTCCAATGACCCTCGAACCAACCCTGATTTCGGGTAGTATCACAGGCTGGGACATCCTTCTCGTTATGCTGGTGTTTTTTTTGGTGGCACTATTTGCTGTTATTTACAGTTGTTACAGCTGTTTATGAGAAAGAAATCAAATCTTATGCAACCAATTTTGTGCAGAGTTAAACGTACATGCTACTGCATGTAAAAACCTTGATTTCTCCTTTATTCTGTGCAACTTTATGATAAATTCAAATATGACATTTTATTTGCAACCTTGGTTTGGAATTCCTGCTTCAGTGCTTTGACTGCTTTGTTCTTTCTGCTGTGTGATGAGAAACTGAACAGTTGGTTTGTTAAAGGAATTCTTCCTCTGTAGTTTAGAAAATCCCGGATGACTGATGAGTGATTACTACATTGGATTGAGAGAATGGTGCACTTCACTGCTTCCATCTCCATTAATGGTAATAATTGATCCAAAGGCACAATTTCCTCTGTGGGTTGGAGAGACCATGTGTGAGTGTGTGCACATTAGTGCACTGAGAGAGACCAAGAACATCAAATATCAGTTTGCAGTTCATAAAGCTTGTATTAAATGCTGCCGGGATATTGGGCCTCATGCAAGAAGAGACAAATATTCTTTTATTTTTGTTTGTATCCATGATTTTTTCTGATTTTGTTAGTACCCATTGATTTCTGGTATTCACCATCGTTTTCTTATTCTAGACTAAAAACCTAAGGAATCCATTGGTATCAATGTTGTCATCGATCTTTGATCGACCATGTCATACTAGTCAAAAAGGAGGCTAAATAATGCCCCCAACTTGCACAAAATTTTGGCGAGGAAAAACTGTCATGGCCATTTACAAAGGGGTCCCTTTCCCTCTCTGACCTCAAGATCTGACAACATATCAGACATTGTCAGTGGACAGTCTTCGACTTATTTCCATCGCTGTCTCTGATGTTTTTCACTGTCCACCAGCCTTCATCAAGACGGACACAGAAATTTCACGTCTGATGTACAATAAGCTAAGATCAGCTTTGTAACTTTTTAACGAAGAATATACTATATCAATTTGCATACGAGAAAAATCTATTTTTCCATACTCGTTTCCTGCAAGGCCAAGAACTTTTCTTATACTGAATTCTCTATCAGTACATGCTCACATATACCCACAGATCCTTTACTGTCTTCATTGTCTTTAAAACTTCAAAAATAGACTCAGAGTACCTCCTCACATTTCAGCCGGATATTGAACAGAGCATTAATATCCAAGACGGTGACGTTCTAGCGTATGTGCCAGCGGACTTAGTCTATCTCTGGTGAATTCTAAGTTGGAAGCAGCTATGGAGCAACACGTGCTCGCTGTGCCGAAGGGAGCACTTTCATACCGCACTGCAGCACCCGTCTGCCAGACGAGGATGGTGCCTCTGCATATCATCACCTTAAATCACATCAGAACACACGGGCTGTAAGAAGCAACAACCTGGGATTTAAAAAAATGAGTTTTGTTCCAAAGTAGAATATCCACCTTTAAAAAAAAAAGATGACTAAAAGCAGAAATAAAACTTTTAAAAGATAGCAGGTACTGTAAGTTTTTATTTTGCAAAAAGTTTTACTTTTTTTTTTGCTACTCATTTATAATACCATATTTATAGTTTCAAAATATTGTTGTACGGAAATTAAATGTGAACTCTGCTTTCCCTCTTCACCTTGCTTACATTGTAGCAGCCTTTTTACTCTGTAAATGGCTTACAGAGAAAGTGCCCTTGAGGGTGTCCTACTGGCATTACCTGTAGCTCTTTCTTTTCCTTCATTTTTTTTTTCTCGGTCAAGGACATTTTCCCCATGTCACAGCAGGTTTTTGGAGAGGCTTCTGACACAACCCCACACTGCTTAATGAACCCAAAGGATCCACGGGGCATGTTAAAAGCACTACAGGGCAGACATGGCACTGAAGTCAGCTCCTTGCTCCATCTAAGAGCCTTATTTCAGCTCCTTCTAATGTACTCTGGGGCTCAAGCTGCACGACTGACCTGGCCCAAATGAAACCCTTTCAACTCTCCCCATGGAGCCACCACAACAAATCCTGCCTGGAAAAGTCTGAGTCTTCCAAGCCTTTTGAGACCTCTGAAGTATTTATGCTCTCTCTACTGCAATATTAGTTTTGTTTCTTTGTCATTGGTCAATTGCGTCGATGCCATGTTAAACAGCTGATGATGCAGTTTCAACAGCCAAGCGTTCCCTTTGGTGAGGGGATTGCTGCTGCTGGTGGAATTGAGCAGTGTTGTTCACATTGCGTGCGCGCTGCAGTCGGCCCCACCCACTGAAGTGCCTGCTGTTATAATCTCGACTGTGAAACCTCAAGGGAGTGTGGCTGCACGGTAGATTAAGCAAAGTGCTCACTGCAGTATGTATGAGATTTATAAAGTAAGTGTCACCTGTGCAGTAAATGGATTCAGCGTTAATTAAAACTAAGTGTATGGAGACGACTGTGATGGCGCATTTAGAAAATGTTCCTTCTTGCTATTGGAAAAAAAAACGTTGGATATACTTGGCACTGTCACATTGGAGTGTTGCGTGCCACATCTTTGCCACACATAACTTGTCTGAGGTCAGCAAGTTGTCCTATCAAGGCTTGAACTCTTTGACTTTGAACCAAGCTTTCGGTGACTTGTGACATCTGGTTCCTGTCCATGTTTTATGAGGCTGTAACGGCTTTCTATGGGGAGAAAGCAGACGGACTGGGAATTGCAAGAACTCTTTACTCTAAAAGCTCTGACACACCAAGCCGACGGTTGGCCGTCGGACAGTTCGGGGCCGTCGGTAAGCCGTCAATCT
>CAKALG010032097.1:0-11975 GCA_916700815.1 Helicolenus hilgendorfi | reverse complement strand
GGAAGTTTTTTTCTGGAGGGTGGAGAGCAGCCGTTAGTTGAGGCGAGCAGGCAGGCAGGCAGATAAACAGTAAACAAACTGGCAAGATCACTAGCAGGAGCTGGCAGCGCGGCACATTGACGAATGGCCGTTGGAGCAGAGTTTATGAAGTGAAGAGGAGCTTGCTTGATTGGTGGGCAGGTGTGCTGATTGCAGATTAAGTCCAGGTGAGTGGTGAGAAGGAGAGAGAGGACAAGACGGAGGAGGTGAACAAGCAAACAGTCAGACAAAACAAAAAGACATCGAGCACACGTCACTCATACTTAAATAATAAAAACACACTCACACCAGGCAGGTAGGTGTCACATATGCAATCAGACTTCTTTTTGCAACCAGAGGAGTCGCCCCCTGCTGGCTATTAGAAAGAATGCAAGTTTAAGGCACTTCAGCATTGGCTTCACTTTTCAGAACCGGAGGTTGCTGCCTGATAACAACGGCTCTTATAAGTTATATTATTATTCTGTATTAGACTTGCCGTATAAAACCAAGTAAACGGCATACACACCATAAGTAAAAAAAAAAAAAAAAAATAGAAGATATGGAAACTGATAACTGAACATTTTCAGCCAGGAGAAATGAATATATTGGACGTGAAGAAGGAGAGGAGGGTGATGATGGTGATGATTATGCTCAAAAGTATAGACAGGTAGTTTTTAGTTGCAGGCTCTGGAGCTTCTTGACACTCTTGCACGATCATTTCTAAAATTGTATTAAATTACAAATCTTTTGAGAAATTGTCCTCATTATTTCCCCGTAACCTCAGTGACTCGTTGCAGCTTATTCCTACGACTTTTCTCACTTTTCCTAGAGGAACTGTGCTGCTTTTTGAAGCCCTGTTATGTCAGAGACTGCAAAAGTCAGAACCTCCTTCAAGTGACAGTCCAAGCAAAGCGAAGATGACGTGACCCTGCTGACATTTCGGTGAAGTGCCAGACGGTGGTCACGGTGCTGGTTGAGTATTTTAAGCCGGTGAGTGAACCGGCCAACCTCGCTTCTCTGATTGTCTCGTGCGGGATCATTACTATCACCGGAGTCTGCACTCGTCCTCTTACCACCACATGTACACACACACACACACACACACACACACACACACACACACCACCACACTCAAAAGAGTCCCACTGAGCCGCCCGATGGGCACTGACTAATACAGAGTTTGATTGTCAGGTGATATTTGGGAGGGCGAGCCGGGGGAGAGAGGAGCTGCAGGCAATATCAGCACTAGAGAGGCGGTGAATCACAAAAACACACACACACACACACACACACACACTGAGACACACTGTGGCATGTACACACAGATGCAGGATCATAGGGAGGAATATATTTTTTGACTTTGCTCAGGTTTCTTTACTCTAAATGTAAATCCACGTGTTGTTCAAGCTAAAAACAAAACAAATGTGGAATATTTACATACTTTAATGAAACACGTAGGATATACACATGAATACTAAAGACATCCCCAAATTCTGCTGCAGAGGAAATGGGTGGAAATATTTTGATGTTTGGTTTTAGTTCAGCATGAGTCGTCTGGTGAATACACACCAAAAATGAGGTAGCGGTCAAAGAATGAACAAAGGATGACCACACTAAGCAAGTTACAGCCTTGTGTACAGAATATCTATACAGATGTGGAAGTACTACTCGTATCCTTTAAGTAAAAGTAATAATAGTGCTCTGCATTCGAGATTTCACTTAAGTAAAAGTACAAACACATTAACAGCAAAATGTTCTTAGATTATAATCTATTTTTAATAACATTTATATTTCAACATGTAAAATATTCAGTAACATCTCCAGGACAGAGTTCTTGGCAAACAGACTAAATATATAAAATCCTTACATGTTTCCAGGCCACCACAGTGATGGTGACCAGTTTACTTCCTCCTGAAGTTCATCTATAAACATGAATCTGACTGTCTGTCTGGATATAACACACACAAACACAGATTCCTGTGGATCATTACGAAGTTTTTATGGACGTACTGGTATTTTTTTTTATGAATCAATTATTACATGTTGTTTAGTGCATTATTTAACATTCACTCCATAGGAGTTTTCCTTTCGAGTAATGCGGGTTTTTTTTAAATTTCTGTAGTTTTACTGAACGGATAGGATTAGTAATATTATTTATTCTTCATGTCATTCATCAGTAAATGTCATGAAAAGACCGAAACCAACAATGAATGTATATTACAAAAAAGAATTGTGTGTGTATGAAGGAGAAGAGGAAAAACAACTGACCCAACTGAAGACTTAAGCAGGGCTAAACAACATGGACGGCGATGCGTTCATTTACTGTAGTACATACTAAATTACAGCTGAATGGTGACTGCGGTTAGAAAAAAATAAACTGAATGGTTTGTGAGTATGAAACTTTAAACTGAACGAAACGAGTGAAAACAAAGTGATCCGTCATTTCCACCTGGAGGATTACAGGATTACAGAGTTCGCTGTGAGAGGGTTAAAATACTGTGCATTAACACTAAATCCATTAAATTTAGGTTTATTCACTTTAAACGCTAGATTCTGGTCGACGTGAGGCATCCATGTTTGTTTGGTTTTCAGGGACTTCCATATTAATAAGCCCCAAGTCGAATATTGGGAAAAGTCAGGTCAGGATAAAGACTTGGATGTTTACGTGAACTCAAGTTAATTCACAAGTTGGAAACAAAGCTGATAAATGAACATTAACTAAAACACTGGACCTAAATGAATGACTTGAGACTCAAGGAAAAGAATCGGTTATTGTTGGGAAACAGGGTTCGGTGAGAAGGGAAGAAGCCTTTTCCCCAACAGAAAATAGTGAAAGTGACTTTTTTGAAAAAGACGGTAAAGGCTGGAAGAAGAGATGAAGCACTTTTCTGCACAAACGGAAGAAATGAAGGTAAAGAAGCAGAGGAGCGTGACAGCAAGAAAAAGAAAGACGATTCAGTGGAGGTTCTGCAAGTCTGCCAGGAACTAATTCTGCTTAATCTGCCTCACCTACTGCTGAGGGAAACAAACTGCCTGAAGGGCTTAGAAAGCAAAGACAGTGTGTGTGGAGGAAAGTGGAAACAGCTGAAGAGCGAGATCAAAGCAGAGGTAGAAAGGTGCAGACTTAGAGGGATATAAAAGGGGAAAGATGGAGACAGAGAGGGCAGAGGGACAGACGGAGGTCGGGAGAGGTGACAGAGAGAGAGAGAGGGAGGATGAGGACAAGGAAGGGGTGGAGGGAGGGAGGAAGATGAAGAGAAAGGTAAAGGAAGAGATGTTGAGAGGAAGGTTTAAAGTTTTACTGTTCAGTTTTTACGACTAGCATGAAAGTCTTAAAGTCTCACAGCTCTCTCTCCTTCTTCTATCACCTTTTTTTCTCACAGAATGGACCAGAAATGATGAATACAAAAAAACGTTTTTTAGGATAAGATGTACTTTATTGTCCCCAAGTAAACATTTTGCTTTGGCAATAGTGCTACACACAACCTGCCAACAGCTTTAAGTGTTGGCAGTTCGGCAATAAAATGAAATTAAAATGTATGCTTTGATTTGCACCACAAATTTCAAGCCGTCAAAACAAAACCCAAATCACTAATGGTCCAATTAAGAGCACCTCCCTTTCCACAAAACAATCTAAACATGAGTATGTAAACATGCTTTAGATATCTGAACAGATACGCCGACTCAGCCAACAAAACCACAGCATCCATGCTTATGACTCGTATAATGCAAACAAAAGTGCATTTTCAGTATTTTTTTTTTTTAACTTAAGGCTCTATGTTGAATCTGTCTTTCTGTTAATACTTAGGCTATTGTTTCAAGGTTTTATTGTCATTTTACAATACAGGATTGCACACTGAAATGCCCCCTCAACTCTACACACAGAGGAAATGTATAAACAGATACTCTAATATTTAAATTAGAATAGAATATATACAATAAAATAGACCAAAGAGATGCTCTTCTCCTCATCCAGCCGTCTTACTTTGACAAACATTGAACATTATCCTGGTAACAAAGCTCTGAAATGAGCAACATCTGCAGCATTCGGTGCCAGCACTACACCTAGTTTCTGTTTGACCATCTATTGGAGAGTTTGAACTGCATAAAACCACAACATTCAGTAAGATGAGGTCGACGGGAGATAACATATATTTGAAAAAGAAGTGATGAAGGCTGAAGTGACAGCTCATGCTAAACTCTCCTCTGCCGTTTCTCCCGTTCGTTGCACTCAGAGGAAGCAGGCAGCTCGACAAGGACCTGAGTGTCCACAGGCTGAACAGGGTTGTTGTTGCCATGAGCGAGAGGCTTCCACATGTGGCCGGCTGACTCATACCTGCTGGCTGCATGAGTCAGGGGAGAAGAGGGAAGGACAAGGGGAGGGAGAAGAGACAGAGAGGTGAGCTTGTGCTCAGAACCACAGAGCTCATTCTGCACAGAGCAAGGCCATTATATTCAATGGAGTGCAGCTGGGTGAGCTTTAGCAGCGTGCACCAGGTTTTATGGCCATAATTCAACTAAATGAAGCTTTTTACCCAAATACCCTGATTTATAAAATTGATGGTTTTGGTCCTTGAATATGATTGGCTGAGCCACATTGAAACCTGTTGAAAAACACTACAAACACACAGCTGTAACCACGTTACAATAGTGTTGCTGCGCCAAAGTAATTGTTACAAAATGCCAGATTTTGTTGTGAATTGTGATTTAATGGTGTGGATAAGAGAGAGAAAGGATAAAGGAGCAATATAAATAAGAAAGGAAAGACAAAATGAATGAAGGACAAATTAAAGAGCTGGAAAAGTCAAGAAATGAAACAGGTGTTGTGTCGAAGTCTGTTCCACTGTTGAATAGGCCCTTTTCACAGCTACCATCATGACGTGTCATTGCAGGGTAAACGCAGGAGGAATTAATGACATTAATTATGGCCCTGTTCCATTTAGGTGGGCCAGGGCCCTGGTAGTGTGCATGCTGGCTGCACTGGAATGGCTAAATAGAAAAGGCCCTTAATTCATTTGATCAGTTACACCTGTGTTTACTCCGCTATGTGCCCTACTCGGTGGTAAGGGTTAGGGATGAGGGTTGGTTCAGGTTCAATAGGGATAAACACATATCGACGGGGAAACATTATTCGACATAACACCGGGACCGTTAAACAGACTGTGGTTCGTTCGATGTTTTCAGACCTGATCATCTGCATGGATGTCAACCTGTCATTCAAACCCACCGTGTCCTGTCGCTACGTTGGAGAAATAGCTGTCCACTCCACCGGCCTTTTATCTTCATCCAAAGCGGACAAACTACACCAACAATCTACAGTAAGTTAACGATGTAACTTTAGCTAGCTTGCATGTTTTTATTTGCAGCCTATTATGATCATCTTTCTCTAATTATGTTGCCAATTAACAGCAGCCACTGTAACAAAAACTATATTGCTGGCAAGTGACAACAGTTAGGGAAAGTAAGTGTGAATGTAAATCATCCCTGCAATCTTACTGGCACCCAAACTACAGAGAAGATGCTGGAGCAGTAGGCCACATAGCAGGAGAAGCACAGGTGACTAATAACGCTAATCATCTGTCATGGTCAAGCTGTCTATAAGAGAGACAGTGAGCCAACATGCACAATATCAAGAACCTGATTAATTTAATTATTTACATCTGTTTCTTACTGTGTCTTCTGTGAAAAAGGCCTTCATGTCCTCGCTTCTGGCACGGCACAATTAAAACACACCTGTCCAGCAGTGCATTGATTTGTTCTACTTTTTATAGTGATGGGGTCATTTGAGTCCACTACATTGGAGGGAAATATTACGGCATTAAATCAGAGTCCAGTTCTTTAGCAGAGTTTCAAGCTGGGATCTCCTGATGGTGTAATCCAACTCATACACGGACAAACCTCAAAGGCATTGGGGGATAAAATGTGTCTGAGATTTGCTGTCTCTTCACTCCAACACTGAGCTGTTCTTAAGTCAATGTGGATAAAAGAGAAGATGATATCTGGGTGCAGGTTTCCTTCTTTCCTGTTTCTCTTCAACCATTTTTATTTTTCAGTAAATGCTGATAACTAGTGGGGGATAGTCGGGAGATTTCTCGTCAGTGCACTGTCTGTGAATTCACACTGAGCAGCACAGCCAACACAAATCACAGATGAACTCTCCTGCAGAGCAAAACAACCAGGAGAAAAAAGGTTTCCATCCGCAAATTCTGACTAAACTGTGCAGAAAATTGGCAAAAGAAAATGCACCAAGTCCGTTTCCATTACTCTCGCATGTTTTGCTTTTATCAATACAACAACCGTTACACCTCAGCCAAGGGTAAAAACTTTTTTGCAATATTTTGAGTTTGGTTTTTTTAGGTTATATTATCCACAGGGCGCGTATTCTACTGTACCTCTACCTTTTGAATGTATTGATCCTATTCAGTGCATAGCCTTGTCAACGGCAGAGTATCTGTAACTCTGCAGGCAGGAATGACGGACACAACATCACCTTTACAGCTCTTTATTATATCGATGTTTTTGTCAGGCAGTGTTCCCTATATGATACGCATCACAGGTCTTTTATTAATGATCTCACAGAAATATGGAGATGCTACAGTTGCTATTGGTAGCTTCAACCAGCTCAACCAAACTCGTTAATTTCCCTCGGAGTGACAGCTAAAAGCCGTTGCTGTTTCGGAGCCGTGGCACCGGCTGATACGACCGAACATAGTCCTGCACATTTAAATCAATCAATTACTTAGAAGTTTAATAATATTGAGTTACATATTTTGGAACCAAGGGGGGCTCAAGTTGGATTCGTAAGCCTTCCCATTGAACCATTGTCAAAATCTTCAAAGCTCAATAGTGTAATTGAATTGTGTATTGAAAAGCAAAAGAAGCCAACAGATGGAGTTTGAACTAATCCATTATGTAATCGTATTCATCCCGAGGGATTCGCTTAACTGATTACTAGCTTCCTCTCGCGTAGCGGATTAGTTACTATTTGTTGGGAAACTATTGTTATCGTGTTCTGTTTTACTCTCCATTGCTGGTGCTGCTGGGACAGAGGTCAGAGGTCAGGGTTCAGACAGGTCCAGAGGGGATCCGTCTACAGCTGTTGGATGCATTTGTGTACCAACATGCACGGTCCACAGAGAAAACATGAAACCTAATGACATTAATGACATGGGGTTTGGATCAGACTTAACTATAGACTATGCCTGTGATTGGTCCCTGTATCTATAGCCATGTGAAAAGAAAAGCGATTAGTTCCCAAATAATTGGATCCAACTCCCAGCTCTGTGTTAACTCTGCCCTTGTGTATATTACTGAACTGAATCTGTATGTGTCACACGCTCTGAAGAACGGTAGCGTATCTCTATTCTGAGGTGAGCCAATTAAACAAGTTAAATGTATTTTCTCGTCCCTGATTTTGAAGTCTGGGATGTGCTACCCTATCACATTATTATTCTAATAACAGTAACTTTTTATATTGCTCCACCAACCAGCCCGGTGGTGGAATGTAACTAAGGACATTGGCTCAAGTACTGTACTTGAATGGGACAGTTGTCCACCTTTTACATGGATATCCAATCAGTGTTGATGGTAAATGTAGTCTACTGAAGAAACAAATTCGAAATTCGAGAGTTCGCTACGATACACAAGCTCCCTTCACAAAATGTCAGTAAAGGAAATATTCTTACACAAACAGAAAAATACAACACCTTCTGAATTCAAGTTTCTCTCTTACACCAAACTAAGAATAGCTTTATTGCCTTGTTAACACATCGTAAAACACACTTCATTAAAATTGGACAAAAACAAAATAAAACTCACCAAACCAATCTTGGTTAGTCTTTCCACTGTTAAAACAATCAGCAAAATAAATCCTTAATTCACTTCAGTAAGATGTGAAAATATGCCGGCTCTGCATCCTCATGAGGGTGCTATCGGTCACGACTCAAGCAAACATGCAGAGAAATAGATAGGTAGATAGATATTCTAGTCGAGCACTCAACAAATCAAGTGTGTTGTGAGAACCATTTCATAAAAAGTAATGCGAGAAGAAAATGAGCGAGTGTTCATCTGTAATGTGCTGTAACACACTGTTGTTTTAGGCTCAGACAATGGGACTCGAATCAGAGAGAAGGTCTCTCATATGAATTGTAATCGATACATCTGTCTACAGGGGCTATAACAGCTTATACTTCACTTATGCAGTAACTGCAAAGTGTCTTGTTAGGCTTCGAGTCTGTTCTTTTCAGTGATTGTGTATTGTTATCTGAGCGCTAACAGAACAGCATCACTGTGACTGAACACATCCCGGAGATACTGAGGCACCGACCCCCTGCTGCTGCTTTTGCTTTGTATCTGTTGTTGACACAGTGTGCGGTATTCAATACAGATGCACGGGGGACAAAAAACTAACGTAGGATCGCCAGAGAAGAGCATGGCTGTAGCCCCACAACAACAACACAACATGGAGAGCGTGGCGAGGGGTTGGTGTTGATTGGCTGATGGGGAACAGGTGTGTTATCAGGTGACAGGCAGCAGCAGGTGGTTAGAAAGAGAAAACTCAGCTCAGGATGCTAACAGTGTGTGCGCACATCAGCAAAGACTCCATACAGTCCAAAATATGGTATTTCTATGTCAGCAAATAGTGGGAATGTAACCGGAAGTATACATTTGTAGTTTTATGCGACCATAATTTAACCAGGAAATACAAACATAATGGTTTCAACATTTGTTTGCGTTGCTAGCAGCATAGATCTATGGGTGGTAATGTTGGTGAGTTGGTCGGTCCACCTCTTTGCTCCAGACTGAAATATCTCAACAACTATTGGATGTAAATTCAGCAAAGATATTCATGGTCCCCAGAGGACTAATCATGACTTTTCCTCTAGCGCCACCATGAGGTGTCTTGTGGTATTTATCTCAACAACTATTGGATGGATTGTGATGATGTAATAACTTCGATGATGCACTGACTTTTCATCAAACGTTTCATCCTCATCAGATCAACATTTTAATTTGACTTTGATTTATGACCAGCTACCTGCAGAGCTAATGACCATCAGCCTCAGCCATCGATGTGTCTACTGCTAATTAACTTTAGCTCAAATCACAGCTGTGCTTTTAAGTACCAACCCAATCGTCAGAAAACCACGGGATACATTAAATGTCAACGTTTCTGAACCAAGAATACGTTTCATAAATACGTTTCGTATCAGCCTTGTATCACGCTTGCAGAAATGGCGAAAGGTCTTGTGTTTGTTTGACCATCCACCATAGCTCCCAGCCATCATTTAAACCGTCTTGCTCTTTATACCTGTTATTATACCACGCAAGTTTCTATAACGGCCGCTCCATATACCACGTCAGTTCTGCCAGAATGCAAAAACGTCCACATTCAACATATCCGTGGTTTGCAGAAACATACATTGCCAACATTTTCTCCCGGTGACTGGGCTGTAAGCACAGCCTCACAGAGCTGCTGGCATGGCTGTAGATTGTTAGTCTTGTTTAGCAATAAGGCCTATTACCTTCCAATTTTGTATAAATCTGCTCATCTTGAACACAGCACGGCAATAGCTTTGTCACTGTCACAGCAAACAAACAAATGAAGTCCAAAGAGCCCGATGGATGAGTCACCTCACATCATGTTTGAGTCTGTGATGACAGATCTGAGCTTTAATCTGTGGACATGAAACATGACAGGTAGGCCTTTACTATAGGATGAGGGTTAGAGAGCACTGAAACAGAGTACGTGTTGTGAGGCCGACAGACAGATGTGTGTCAGCTGTGAGCTATTATTGGTCCTGCAGGGAAGTGAGGGTGGCTGGTCCCTTCAAAACACACAAAAATGTGTTCAGTATGTTCATGTAGTTATTACATAAGAGAATCGGTTCGAAAGAAGGATTTCTGCATCACAGACTTATAACAAGTGTGTGTCTGTGTGTGTGTCAGGATATGTGGCCAGTGACCTTTCATTTTGAGAAATCCTTTTGAAAATCGATCAAGGGGCCAAAATGTGGTTTGATTCCTTCTTCTTTCTTCCTTCTTTCCAAGAGCTCTGCTGTGTTTTAATGACTTTAGGATCTCAGGGAAACACTCAACGTCTCATTTTCTGCCTCATTGAAAAACATTTCAGATGTTGATTAAGATGATGAAGAGATTCCCTGCAGCTCAAACCACTTCAGCACTTCAAAGAGTCCAATTTCGATCCCAATGAGCACAGTCTGTGGTAGTGGATTAATTTATTAAAATGTAAATGGAGTTTTGTGGTGAAATACTGTAAAATAACAGCATTTGGTTTTCTAGCAAAATTAATTAGTTGATCATGCTGGGTGACTTTTGTCCTCTGTCCCCGACCTCCACACGACACTGAAGAGACGTGTGAGTCAAGACAGTCCAACAACGTTCAAAGCCTTCAGCATCTCAGGGGGAATCTCATCCACCCCTGGCGCCTTGTCGCCGAGGAGCTTTCTGACTACCTCAGTCTGACCTCTGTCAGGGATACGTCTTCCCCTGAGTGTTCGGACTCACCACCACTCGACAATATCTGGGTCAGCAGTTTTCCACCCTTGCTGAACACAGCGCGAACCAAGCCCTGCTTTCCTTTTCCGAGTCGTCGGTTTGCCAGAACTTCCTTGAGGCCAACTTTCAGTCCTTCTCCATAGCTTCCCAGAACTCCTCTCCCACATGGGTTTTTACTCTTGTCGACCGCCACATCTGCATCCACAGCCAAAGCCGCAGTCTGCTCGACACGACCGGCACCATACGACCATCTGATCACAACTCCTAGCAGTCACCTTCACAATGGAGGTTTTAATTACATTCAGTGTACTCAATATGAGAGAAGTTGATGCCAAACTTTTTTTAAGAGTCACGTTCCTAAGAGTCTGTTTCTAAAAGATATAGATAACTGATGTACAGCGTGACCTTTGTTTGGAGGCTCGGCTAATTTCCATTTTAATCTCTAGGACTTTGATGGACTCATTGATTTTTTTTATTTTTTTCCTCATTTAGTATTCATTGTGTTGGTAACAATGGTCGGGCAGACATCCTATCAATATGCCGGCCTAATTACAACACCCAATAAAACCACCCAGGCACAAATATAATTATGAAACATGATGTAGTTTAAAGGAGGAAGACGGAGAGGAACGAGAACAAGAGCGAACTAAATTTCAGTTTCTCTCTCAACCAGAAATAAACAATAAAAGAGTTCAATTGTTCCCCTCCATCGCACTAAATCTCCACCCTGGCTTCATTTCATTTCTGCTTTAATTAAATTCTCTGCTCACAAAGTAATAGAGGACTGATTACTGATGGGAAACATGATGGTGGAGGTGTCATGTCATGTTTAATGATGTGATGAGGATTAATATACTGATGGAGTCGCACTTTGTCCTGAAGTTGAACTACTGGCTTTCCACGTATTCGACAGAATAAAATGCCACAAAACTTTCAAAAACTAACCGTGACAAAGTCTTCAGCAAATAAAATAGAAGACAGATAAATTTCTGAACAATGAAATTGGAAAAAAAAAACTTCCTAACTATGACGTTTTTGTCACAGAAAATCAAATTTGACTTCTAGAGAAGACGCAGAAAAAACAGACTAATGTTCCAAATAAGGTGCACGACGAGGTAAAATAAGCCAACAGGCTTAAATAGAAAAAGATAGGCCTTGAAATCAGCCTCATTCGTGATGATTCATTCCGAGATGTTGACTCAGAAAACTCAGCAGAGGAAACAAGATTTCTCCTCTGAGTCAAGTCTGCCACAGTGTCCACAAACTGAATCTGCTCTTTGAATCCTGTTTACCAAGAAAGAGTTTGGACAAACACAGTTAATATTTCAGCCTCTTTCTCTGATACATTTCCTCAGTTCTTACCCCCGTCTGAGGACCTGCTCAGGTGAGTGTAGTGGCGGCGAGTCTGAGTCAGTCGACAGCCTGGCGGATCACGCTGT
>CAKALG010032091.1:0-11040 GCA_916700815.1 Helicolenus hilgendorfi | reverse complement strand
CTCAGTGGCAGGGCATTGTGTCCACCCGCAGGCATCCAGGTTATGGCCATTATGGAAACGGGCATCAATATGAGATCCCCAGGTTCCAAAGACACCACGAGGTACAGCAGTTTACCTCTGACACATTTCTCTGTCATTCTCAAAAAACGCATGTAACAGTAGATGTGATGTGCATCTGCCCCAAAGGGTCACAGTAAGGTGAAAATCGAGGAAGTCCGCCTTCGTCCCATCCTCATGTCTACCAAGAAGAAGAGCCTGATCGCAGAGGGTGTGGTGGAAGTGAAGCACGCTGGGAGATGGAGGCAGGTTTGCGACCTGGGTTGGAGTGTCAACAGCAGCCGAGTTGTGTGCGGGATGCTTGGCTTTCCAGAGGCTACTCAGCACAACGTCAAAACATACAAGTGAGTATGAATCTTTCCTGCTAGCTGCACTGAGAGCAACACATTTCACCTCCATGAACTCAAGTTATTAGATGACATCACACTGGGCTGTTGACTGTGGTTCAGAAGAGTAACATGCTATGCCATTCAGCCCGTTGTTAAGTGAATAAAAACTCATCCAAACAACAGTGGCATCCCATTTAGAGCCACTTTGAGTAAAGGCCTTTTGTTGGGCTTATCTTCCTCCCCCAGCCACTTCTGCCCCGTGTCCCCCTTTACTCCCCCCTCTTCCCTCCCCCGGCCTCAGGATGATGATAAAGGCATCCCTGTCCCTTCTCTGCTGCCCTTTCTCTACACCTCTCTAGGCAAATCACCTCTGCTCACCTCATTGCCTCTCTCTCTCACTCTCTCTCTCTGATGCTATCTTCAGCTTGCGGCTCTCAGACAAACAGCCCCACTTTAACTTTTAGATTCCCATGCTGAGGTGTAATATCACTGCTGATTGTGCTTTAACTGTCTCATCGATACCATGTGTGGGACAGCGGTGGCTATTGGAGAGCGGGATGAGGGTCTTTGTGAAGCGACTTGTCTTATTGGCAGGGCAGCCTCTTGCAGGCTTGAGTCAGCCATGCATCTCTTCACTTTTACATCCCACTTCAACAGCGCGTGTGACATTCTGCCAGTGTGTGTGTGCATGCGTACGAGGGCTTGGTGTCATTTGAAATTGTTTTGCTAGTGTTGCCAGTATAATACTTTAGATTTGGTACCAAAACCAAAACAATACTTTCAATACGTTCGTGGAACATAGAAATGTGTTCAATGTGTTCAACAAAATTAGCCAAATTACTCAAATTCATCAGGGTTTCATTTGGTCTTAAGATAAACTAACCAAAGGGGAACTTTCCTAAATAAAGCATACTTCAAAATTAGAAAAAATATGATTAAAATAAGGAAGGATAATTAAAGTTGTAAGGCTAAAACACGGGCAACTCCCAGAGCCGACAACTCCCAGACCAGACAACTCTGTGGTAGCGACCTGTCAATCATAAGGTGGCCCGCCCTAAAGCATCCCCTGTTTTATGGTCTATTTGACTCTAAATGGGACCATAATTTACTAAATGAACACCATGCTGTATTAAAGAAGACTTGAAACTAGCGATTGAGACCATAAACTCATGTTTACAATGTTTACTGAGGTAATAAATCAAGTGAGAAGTAGGCTCATTTTCTCATAGATTTCTATACAATCAGACTTGTTTTTGCAACCAGAGGAGTCGCCCCCTGCTGGCTGTTAGAAAGAATGCAAGTTTAAAACACTTCTGCATTGGCTTCACTTCTCATCAAAGTTGCCCACTGATTTTAACATGGGGGTCTATGGGGATTGAGCCAAGGCCTATGGAAAGGAGGCTCGGTCACGGGCAGACATGGGTCTTGGGGTATGGCGTATAACACATGCGCAGTGTAACTGAAGCTAGCAGTCGTGCGTTGCGACTGGCTCAATTTCGGTGAGTGCAGGCTAGATTTTACTGCGCATGTGTCATACCCCTAAAGATATGACGTGTTGATGACGCGTGGCCCAGCCTCCTTTCTATAGGCCTTGGATTGAGCTAGCCTCAAGTGGCCCTTTAAGGAACTGCAGTTTTTGGCACTTCTGCGTTGCACCAGAGGTTGCTGCTTGGTTCCTAATATTTAACTGACAGATATGAAAGTGGTATCAATCTTTTCTAACTCTTGACAAGAAAGTGAATTTCCCAAAAAGTCAAACCATTACTTTTTTTTTAACTGTTCGATACCCAACCCCGCCACGTACATGTGCATACTCTTATGGAAACAGTGTTCCAATGAGACATGTACTTACTTTAAATTGTATTTAAGTGTCTCCTTTTGCCCCTTTGACTATGATCTCTATTTCCTCTCCTCCCGCTGGAAAAAAAAACATTGACAGTGGATTTTAGGAAGGTTCTGCTCTTCAACCACAGGAGGACCACACATTAGCAGAGAATTACTCCAGTGCTATTATAAGCTAGTATGAATGAATAGTGTCTGACCATTTTGCTGTCCTCAGAGTAATGGGGGACCCAGTTGGATCTGGTTCCTGGAGAGCTGCCGGCTCTAGGTGATTCACAGTTTAGCTATTCCTTCCCTCTCTTGGCTGGGGTTATTCTGACTCAACTGGCGACAGACCGCAACATCTGCTCTGTACTGTAGGTGCTAGATTCCTCTTTCTACTGAAAGGCTGTAACTGTTGAGGGGGTAACTCATTTGTTTTATAGACTTTTCTAACTTTTTATTGACTTTTCAAACATCCCTTTTGGAGTACACTCACTCACTCACTCACTCACTGAAAGTATTTCTGCATTGCCCTTGAATTCAGCTTCGTCCGCTGAACTCTGTTATTGGGAACACAGTGACGCTATAACTGGATTCTATTGTTGTAGGACGAGGGCATCACCTGGCATCGTATCTTCAGTAATAAAAGGTCCTCAGAATGAGCTGTGGTCCAACAGCCTGGCCTGACGCTGTACAGGATCATTTATTAGAGCACACAGCTTCCCCGCATTGCAGGTGTGATGCTTTTCATGCCTCGCTTAGATTTTCCATCGCAGCACAGATTCGCCACTTAATGCAAAGAATGGGAAATGAGAAGTACAAGTAATAGTTGAATGAGGAATTAGGTGGGAAGATTTGTATGGCTGTAACATAAGAGATTTGGCTGCTCACCAAGGAGAGAGATATGACAGAGGAGGACAGGGCCGCTGTAGCTTGAAGGGCTTGGACTGAAGCCTGCAGGGAATCTGCTCAGTGGCTGATTCAGGATGTTGTTTTTTAATCTCACTCTGAGGTCAAAGAAAAGAAACTTAAACAATAGCACTCCACGGGCTCTTTTAGTCTTTTGACCTGAGCCACAACAAAGTGAAACATATCTGCTTCTAAATGTACGGTGAAACGTTTGGGCGGGCGTATGCCATTATGTTGATTTTTTTTTTATTGTGCGTGTAAATTATAAGGCTCTGGCATGGAAGCGGTCGTGACTCGATACATCTTGGTCTGCCTGTCCTGGGTATGACCTGGTGTTTTGCACTATACTGGTCTGAACCACGATGATGTGTTTGTTTCCAAATTTGTACCTGTTTTCTATGTCCACAGATGCATATCTGTTCTCTCTCTGACTTGACAAACTGGTTCAAGGTGTACTCTTGCCTCAATGTCTTAGCTGCCAGTGATAAGTTATTTTATACCCTTTTTCCATCAAAATTAGCGCATATATGCAGGTTTTTTTAAACACGGGAAAACGCGTTAAAATAGGTGGTTGACTCCTTTTCCATTGCCAGTAGACAAGTCCGCCTTTCAATTTTTTTCTGGTATGTCACGTTTGACGTCTCGAATGCGTCAGAAAACAGGGTTAGTAAACAGTGAAAATGTTACGGTGGTTACTTCTTTTTTTATATCTGTTACTTATTCAGTCTGTCTTTCAAACTCAAACCAGAGTTGGTGATTGTTGGTCTTTCGAGTTTGAATGAAGTGTGTTTCGTTGATCAGTTTTTGTCAATGGAGTGTGGTGGCTTTGAGTATTAATTGTATATTTTGTTCATTAATAAATTACAATAATTGTTCAAATCCCTGTTGATTTTTGATATTTTATAGTCACTTCAACGCGCGTCACATAGCATCGCGTTGGAAAATTAGCGTGTCCATCCGGGTGTCATGTTTCCATCACTGCTGAGCCAAGTCTCACAGCATTTCGTGAAATAGTCACGAAATTGAATCTATTTCATTTGTGTACGTAGACACAAATTTCCCTTTTTTTCGTGAGGCTTTACACGACTTTCACCAACATGTGACGCACGTGTCAATTTCCGCTCCAGTCTTTTTAAAATAAAACTACTTAGTTAGGTTTAGGAAAAGATCAACTTGGTTAGGCTTAGGTAACAATGTACTTAATGTAGTTAGGTTTCGGAAAAATAAACTCTGGTGCTGTAACTTAAGTACGGAAGTTACTTTGCAAATAAATCAACTTTGACTTCTGGTTTCACACGGGACACGAACAGCGGTCTCCTGGGCAAAAGCCCTATGTTTTTTGACTCACCCAAACACTGCCACCACCTCCATACGTGGCGTTCGCCGCTCTTTATACTTCCCATTCCACAATTAGTTGGTATACATAAATTTAGTTTCCAGTCTGTGCGTCTGGGCTGGCTGATCGGAGCTGGAGACGATAAATTCCTGTGACTACTGCAGAGTCATTTGTCCTGGGAATGAATGCCAATTGAAACCTTAAAGAGAAAAGCCAGATGTTAGTGGGTGTTCGTGGGTTTTTTGTCAAGTGGGAAAGGGGCTTTAGTGATAGTGATAACTCAACTTATGTTATAGTATTTGGTTTTCAGGATGAAACCATATCTTTGTTATTGTTCTGGGGATGTTTATATACAACCAGAAGAATACTTGAAATTCTGGTAGTGCTGTTTCAGCCTTTACTTATGGGTAATTGTAAGGATTGCCCTCTGCCTGAAATTGCCACTGTAATTATAATTACTCTACAAAATGTGAGCAGAGTCGAGGAGAAACAATTGGGTGCGAGACAATACGATGTTCAGTTTTCATGTAACATCTTCCGCTGAAACAGTTGCCAGAAAAGCTTGGGGTTGCAATGCATGGTTTCACCAAATTTAGCGAGCGACACTCCCCCACTGTTTCTCCAACTTGCTCCAAGTCTCTCAGTCCATTCTTAGAAATCGCGGACCATGCCATGTCTCTCGGCTCCCTGTGTCTCTTGGATGAGACTCTGAAGATGCTGTAATTACAGGTTGGTCAGGACCAAGGCTCTTCGGGGTTTCTGCTGAGAGTGAAAAAAAACACCCCCAATTATAGCTGTGAGAGAGAGAGAGAGAGAGAGAGAGAGAGAGAGAGAGAGAGAGAGAGAGTAAGACATACAGTAGTTGGCGAAGGAGGAGGAAGAGAGTAACAAGAGGAAGAGGAGACGGAGAGAAAGTACAGGAGCAGACGAGCCAGATTTTCGCTTGCTCGTGTGAAATATGTCCAATTACAGCTGCAGTTTGCAGCGCAGCCCGCTGTGTCAGCAGCTGTCTGTCTTCCCCTGTCACCGTAGTGATTTGGGGACTTAACCGGCATTTTATTTTTAATTATGTTTCAGCTGAAATGTTCTTATGATGAGGGAATCATTTTCAGGCTTTTGTGTGACATTTTGAGTGACTGAGTTTTGGCTTTCACTGTCTGACTTCTGTGTGATCTTCCTCAATGACCTCCTCTCTAATTTATTTTACCATCTTTTAATTTCTGTATGCATGCTGGTGGCTATTTTTGTGACCTGGAAAAGACTTCAAAACTGAGTTGAAACATAGTGATTTTTTATCAGCTCACTGGTCTGTATGGAAATATTTAGCAACTATTGGACATGCAAGATCCAATTTCACAGCAATAAATAGCAAAATTTAAAGCAAAAAAAGGAGCAGATTTTACTCTGATAAAATGTTCCCAGGCACCTTTTCTGCTGCAGTTCCAGTGAATCATTAAAACAAATCAAAGGTTTGTATTTGTAATGCAAACGGCATTATTAATGTAAATCTGATTTGCACCCTGAGTTTTACATTATTCATTTTTAAGACAGATGTTCAAGCATTTCAAATAAAAAAAAAAAAAAGATTTTGTTTTTAACATTAAAACCAAAAGAGCTAGAAATGAAGCCGGTGAGCAGTATGAGGGTGATGAAACCCAAGAAGTGGTGTAATACTTGTGTTTTAACAGGCGGGTGGGACTCCCTATCATTAGCCTCTGTTCTCTTGGCTCCAAAACAAGTGCTGGAAACACCGTTTGCATTCTTAAGAAAGGCTGATGAATGCTATGGAGGTGGTAAACGAACGAAGACTTCATTGCACCAGCACACAGCATGTAGAGAAACACTGTCATACTACCGATTACATGTATTTATATAGAATTAGTTCATAACTAAGAGAAAGAGCTCATTGTTAATTATTTGATTTTATATAGTAAAAAAGTGACTTTTTTTTAGCATTTTTAAGAGATCAACATGAACTCAAACAGTGCTGTAACTCAGTCAAATGAAAGACCTGATGGTATCATTTATAGCCTGTGTGTAGTAGTAGTGCTGTTGGTGAGGGAAACTGGTTAGCTGATCGGTCTGTGGTGAGGTCACAAACAAGTCACAGACATGTTTGCCTCATGGGAAAATGTGTGTGTGCGTGCTCCTCACTGTCTATAACTGATGGCATGTTACTGCAGAACCACATGGCAGACACATTTAAGATGTTTTACAAGTGTAATTCAAGACACTGTAAAGAATAAGTGTTAAATTCTATACAATGTGTCACAATTTACAGCAGGTCTTGTGACCTCACACATACGGCTTTATTTAGAGCACTGCGGGTGATTTAAAATAAGGGGAATTGTCTGCCTCAAGTCAAATGTTGATATAGCTTTGAATGGTAACGAGCAATGCTATTTAAACTGCTGAGATTTCATTTACAGATGTTAATTATTTAAGCTCCTCAGAGTTGTATTTGTGCTTCAAATGGGCTTGAGAAACGTCCTTGTTGAAAAATAGCATCTGTAATCTGCAAAACACCCCTGTTTACTAAATGATTGCTGAAATGAAAGTACGCACATTTTTTAAGTATTTCTCCTGACCAAATGCTAATATTTTTGATGAGAGGTCTCTTCTGGCCCATTGACTACTGACAGCATCAGGAAACAGGTTGTTATGTGATTTTGGAAAGTGTTCAGTCAGCAGTCCATGACTTCACACAACCATCTACATAACATCATGTCAAAGACAATGCTGCTCTTGATTCCAACATCCTCAGTTTGTTTTTAAGGGTTATTTTTTGCTTTACCTTTACGGGAATGTCTAGAGTTCATGTCAGCAATTCAAATATTTATCTACCTGTTTCATACAAATATCCTTAGACGTGTTTGTTTCTTTAAAGGGGAATGCCACTAAAACCAGCATTGGCGTATTTTTTGGCGTATTGAGTTTTCTTTTACTGTGACCCACAAAAAATTAAAACCATTTAAGCCTCCCACACTTGGGATGCCATGCTGATATACACTTCTACAGAGATTAAATTTGAAACGATGTGCGTGCTTCGCTGCACAAGGCATTTAAATGGAAACTACGCCTCCCCAGCTCATTTTGATAAATGTCAGTTGTAAAGTGTTTAGAGCTTAGTAAACAGACAAAACCCCAAATTTCGATAGTCAGCTCGCTTTGCTTCAGAGCTGCCATCGGGGGAGTGAGTGTGAATGGGCGAATGACCCTCTGTGATCAGCATTTTGGATAAATGTGCTTCATAAATGCATTTTAACAATGTTAGTCTCTAAATGACCTAAAGCATTATGAACTAGGGCTGTACCGAATAGTTTGAAGCTTTCAAGCTTCATTCATAACGTTGACATTTGAATTCTAAATCAATATTTGAATGCTACGCAGCTTCTTTTTTTTTTGCAGGTCTATTCATTCTGTTAAAACCGATTATTTCTGCACAGTTGCAGATAAAGATCAGAATACACTAATATTGTTATTAATATATACTATTTGTAGAATTAAGATTCCAGTGGTGTCTGCGTAGGATTGTTTCTGACTCGTGTGATACAAACATTTCCAATAACTCGAGAGAGTTGTAAAGTCCTAATTATCTAACAAAATATTGTGCTTCAATCCATATTTGTTGCCGATTAGCCTTTCAAAAACAACATTTTCACTGCATTAAAAAACTGTTTGCCCTAGCTTGACGCACACAACGGGAGGCATGCACCTGCTTAAGGGGCGGTCTAGCAGCAAACTAATCCATAAATTACATTTATATAACCAGACTAACTCACATCATAAAATATAATATGAGGACAGACGTTCAAAGCTTCATTCGAAAAACCTCAATAGAAGCTTTGAATGTAAAAAGAAGACATTCGATACAGCCCATACTATGAACTTTATTTTTTTGCCCATAGCACCACCAGAATATCTGTGATGTACCAATATTGGCCAATAAACGGCCCTTTAAAATATCAGTCAGGCTGTAGCGTGTGTGGTGTTTTCGGTGTAGTTGATGTGAATGTCTGTGATGGTGCATGCACTTTGCAGCGGTTTTGACGATGTCCTGGCATGGTTTCTGTGTGGCATGTCTGCTACGCGTGTCTGCCAAGAGAACAGAAGGCTTTCCCCTTCACCGCCCTCCCGAGACAGCCAGCGCACTCGGTGCATAAATCTCTATTTGGTTCTGGCATTTTCTCGGACGCGCTGCGCACTGCCAGGGTTTTTTGTTTGCATATCGTGCTTGGTCAAACCCTGTTTTCCCAGAAATGTTGTACATCACTGATGTTGAATGCCATGACTTTTTAGACTACATGTGGCTTTGGAGGTTAACGACATAGTTCAAAATATCCTACGTGTGCTTTTTTTTACCCTTTTATAGTTCTTACATCCTGTAGTTATGTACAAAGCTCTGTTATATTGCAACAAAGAATGGAAAGTCAAATTCATTTCATGCAAAGGTGGGTAATTTAGATCAAACTTACCCAGCAGCACATTCCTGTTGAACACTTATCTGTGGTAACAGGAAGTGTTGTTGCCGTATAACTCAAGAACATATGATACACTGGCCACGCACTCTAAACATAAACACAGCAAATAGCAAGCAGCACACATTCCAGATGCAAATATGTGCTGAAAAGCACAAAGCAACAAAGAGAGACAGGAAGTGAAGTTGCATAAAGAGAACAAGAACATTGCATTCTTCCTTGAACTATACCGGTCGTCTGCATCAACATATCTAACTTTACACTCACCACAAAGCCGCACACATAGCTCATTCTGGTTTTATATACGGAGGATATATATACGGAGCTGTATGATTCATCGTTTTGATAAGGTCAGTGTCTAAGCTGAAACTATTTTTAGTCTTCACCCAGTACCCCAGTTAAGACTAGTAATAAGCAAGTATGTGTTTGTGCCGCTGCTCGCTGTGGCAGAAATCCCTCCTGTGTGGCCAGGTTACATATAAAACAAACAGCAGGTGCTACAGTATATCCTACAGTCACTGCCTCTTTGCATGAGAAATTGGTGACCCAGGTCACCTCACAGGGTGATACATGTGTGTGCTGGTAGCCTCAGCAAATATACAGACCTGATAGAACTAACATCTGTTCTTTGGTTCTTTTACAGGAAAATATGGGATACCAAGGTTGCAGATCCTTCAACAAGGTAATAAAAAGAGCCAAGCTATATTTGACCTTCCTCATTTCATAACTCTGAAAGATAGAGGCAGACCTAACAGGTTGAACTTCAGTTAAAGGCCGTGAAATCCTGTTTTATCAGCTTCCTACTATGAGTGATGGGGTGCTACATATACCAGTCAGAGTTTAGCTACATCTGAATTAAAATTTGTATTTGTCGCCAGCAATATCAATCGGATCAGACCTAACCCACACAGTCCTGACAAAGCAGAATAGTTTAGTAGTTTT
Source organism: Helicolenus hilgendorfi (assembly GCA_916700815.1). Taxonomy (NCBI): domain Eukaryota; kingdom Metazoa; phylum Chordata; class Actinopteri; order Perciformes; family Sebastidae; genus Helicolenus; species Helicolenus hilgendorfi. The sequence goes on along the minus strand of CAKALG010032091.1, from coordinate 1,165 downwards.
TGAGTTTTAAACCCTTAATAAACAATGATTAAGGATGTTTTTTTCTGAACTTTAACTTTGATTAGGGCTGCAACTAATGATTTTCATTGTCGATTAATCTGTTGATTATTTTCTCAATTAATCAATTAGTTTTTTGGTCTATAAAATGTCAGAAAATTGTGAAAAATGTTGATCAGTGTTTCTCAAAGCCCAAGATGACGTCCCCAAATGTCTTGTTTTTTCACAACTCAGAGATTTTCAGTTTACTGTTATAGAGGAGTAAAGACACCAGAAAATATTCACATTTAAACCTGCAGTAGGCAGAATGTTTCTGGCATCATTGGGCAAAAAATCTATAATAACCTTTCAGAATATTGTAATTCAAGTGTTCTGAGAGATAACTAGACTTCTGCAGCTCCTCATGGCTCTGTTTTCAGGCTTTAAAAAAACTAGCCCGTGACGGGAGACTTTGGCCAATCACAGGTCAGAGAGCGTTCCTACTGTGTTGGCTGTTCATTCAACGGAGGCAGCTGTCAATCACTCACAAACTCTGATCAAATGGTCAAACTGGGCAGCGCTGATCAAATACATTACAGTTACAGAATATTGATTAATATTTGATCAACACTGCCTAGTTTGACCGTCTGATCAGAGTTCATGAGGGATCGACAGCTGCTCAGAGACGGCAGGCTCCTGCTCGGCTCTGATTGGTTGTTTTCCTGCGGTCTGTGAAATCTTTTAGATGCCGTAAGGAGCACCTGAGGACACTGAGGCACATGATTTTTTTCATTTTTTTTCAGATTACTTGTCTATACTGTCAGGATATAGTGACCGTTTTATAAAAATAACTTCTTTTTTATCATATTTCCTCCAATTCTACCCACTGCAGCTTTAAGAAGCTGGAATCAAAGAATTTTAACTACTCAAACCAATTAATCGATTATCAAAATAGTTGGCAATTAATTTAATAGTTGACAACTAATCAATTAATTAATTGCAGCTCTGCTTTGATTGTTGCAAATTAAGTCATGAATATCACATGCTATTAAGCAATACTAAAGATTACTTTAAGAATATATGATCTCTTCTTCCTAGATTGAGCATGATGACAAAGAAGAAGGGATTCTGGGTAGAAAAAGTTCACTGTCTGGGCACTGAGAACAGCCTGTCAGAGTGCCACGCTCAG
>CAKALG010032090.1:0-16285 GCA_916700815.1 Helicolenus hilgendorfi | reverse complement strand
GCAAATAGCTGCGAGCCGTGGGCCGGTCCATTCTGCAGCTCGAGGGAGGTTAATGAGTGAAGCCGCTGGGCTATCAGCCAAACATGAGCAGCAATGCTAAGGCTCCCACAATGAGCCTGACTGTATTACCACTGAGCTCTGTCTAATTATACACTCCCAGAGAGGCAGAGAGAGAGAGAGGCAGAGAGAGAGAGAGAGAGAGAGAGAGAGAGAGAGAGAGAGAGAGAGAGAGAGAGAGAGAAGGAGCATATTAGGCAGGGGGAAGAAAAAGTTATCAAGTGTCACTGTGTGTCAGAGAGACTTACTCAGAGGGATGATTGAAGTTGTACGGGTGAGATAGAAGGTGTGTGTGTCAGTTAGAGCGAAGGAGAGAGAGGAAGAGGAGGAGAGAGGGAAGGAGGGAGGGAGGGGGTTGGAGAGATCAAGCAAGCTGGGGAGAGAGAGAGAAAGAGAGCGCACTCACAGGGAGATAGAGGGAGAGAGAGCAAAGAGGCGTTTAGAGAGTGAGAAGGAGGAGAGGCAGGAATAGGATGAAGGAAGGGGAGGCTGAGCAGTAGAGAGGAGGAAGAGACTCGCAGTCTCAAAACTGGATATTCCTACGTGCCTGCTGCCGCCTGATGATCCAATGAGTAAACTCTCTGCTACCTGCTACGCAAAGGCACCCGGCGAGGTATGTGACCACACCGCTTCCTCCTCCACTGAGTGTGTGTGTGTGTGTTTGTGTGTGTGTGTTTGTTTAGGAGAGAGGGAGCGCAGGTGTGTTGGCAACTTTGAATGAAGGGACACCGGGCTGTGAGATACAGGTTGAGGAGAGTTTCTGTAGGTGCATGTCATCCTCAGAGTGAGCTGGGTTAATTATAGGGAGAAAATATGTCTGAAATGTGTGTGTGGCGTGTGTGTGTGCGTGTGTCTGTGTGTGTGTGTGTGTGTGTGTGTGTGTGTGTGTGTGTGTGTGTGTGTGTGTGTGTGTGTGTGTGTGTGTGTGAATGAGCGTATACGCTCATGTAAATTGGCACCTGCGTGTGGGAGTGTTAGTGCGCGTGGAAGGGCATAACAGAGAGAGTGTGAACAAGAGGGAGAGGGTGACAGATCCAGAGACAAGGAGTGTGTGTGAGGAAGACGAAGACAGACAGACACAGAGAGAGAGTGTAAGAGAGAGAGAGAGAGAGGAAGGTGGAGGTTCATCACTCAGCATGACGGCAGATCAGGACTTTCAGAATTAGAGCAGTGGGCTTAAATAGCCCAGGTCCAGAGATAGCCAGGGGCCCTGGAGGAGCCCGCTTAAACTAGGAGGGACACGGATACGAGACTGGCGAGGGTGGGGTTAGTCGAGCCAAGGAAAATTTGGAAAGAGATGGAACGAGGGAGGAGGAGAGAGAGAAAACAGGAGGTGCAGATGTTGTTTGGGGGGGGGGGAGTCTCATGCAATCAAAGGGAGTATGAGCAGGTGTGCAGGTGCATCTGTAATCTAACTTCTTATTCAACCAGTGTACAAGACACACGAGGAAACTGAGAGAACTTCCAATGTCTCCTTTAATTTTTAATCACAACTTCACAGCACCACATGGTCAAGGACTAAATTTGTCCCGTTTCTGTTGGGAACACGGAGCTATGTTTGACTCCACCACTCGAAGCCCTCCTCGTTTCTCGCCATCCTCGACGGAGAAATACTACGCCAGTGTGCACGATTATGATTTCTGTATGTCTATTTCTGCTACAGCAGGCGCTGTCCTTCTGCTGCAGTGATACCCCATATGCTGCATATATAGGAGCGTTTCACAGGTTCAAACAGTTCTCAGCTATAGATGTCTTGAGACGTACAACATTTGTCCCCGCTGACTTAATTCACTTATTTCAATTACGGGACAAGTAGCTGGAGTGCACAGGAAGTCCTACGTGTCACTGAGAGATTGCTTCAAGAAACGCTCGTCTTGAGTGCACAATTACAAAGTGTGCCTCATATGTAAAGGAGCAATTTGTTCATGCGTCGTTTTCTGGTGTTGGATTTGTCACTATCATGTGTGGTGTAACAGTGAGCTACGATGAGGCTCTAGCTGTAGTCAGGTCTCCTGCGTTTAATATGTGTTATATAGTAACTTAACATAAACCTGGAGCTTTGTTTTATGATTCCAGAGAAGTACCCTCATGAATGATGTAAAGATGATAAACTGAATGTAGGTATGTTTCTATATCTCGTGGGACACAGGAATACAACTTGTCTCTGTGGGCTGAATGACAAACAAAGCATGTTCTCCCATCCCATGTTTCTTAGAGTACTGTCACCCTGAAGAGCATCACAGGCTTGTGGGAGAAGGTTGAGTGGCTGCTGGCCCTTTAAGAGGTCTATTTTTACAGGGGCACACTCATGCATGGAACGAGGCGCACAGAGGAGGCAGCGGCACACGGAGACTCTCTCTGCTCTGCCTCACTTCTGTGACTCCACACAACACATCCTATAGAGAACCGTAACCTTGTGTTGTGCCTGAGTGGCTGAGAGAGATTCATAAAAAAACTTGTTCAGCCCGTAGAGGAGCATGTGTTGTTGTTGTTTTTTTTCCTCTCCAACGCAAGCTCAAACACGAAAAAATCATCATAACTGGAAGTTACGAGGTTTGCGCCCGACAGGGAGAAATCAGCCCCCCTTTAAAGTGGATCTCTCTGAAGTCTAAAAGTGATAATGAGTGGGAGCTCGCAATAAAGACACCCTTATGCACACTGTACACAAATGTGCCAACATTCCCACATACTTGTTTTGATATGCAGATAGCCATGAAAGAAATCTGAAAACATTCATGCCCCCTTCTTACAAACACACAATACACTTAGTTTACTTACACCCACACGCACTCCTCGAAAGAAAACCGCAAAAAATGAGCACATTTCAGAACATTTTTACACAAACATTGCACTCAGAGGTGGGCATACGCACCCACGTTAAAAAAAATTACTTATACATCCTCAATATCTGGACCTAAAATAATCTTCTCCTTACGCAATCTGCATGTTATATAATGCATGGCCTGTCATTATCACAGCGCTCCTTCACGCCCTACTGTGCCTCTCCACCTACAGCACCACACAGACAGGCAGACGCACACACACACACACCCTGCACCTTGTGTTGACAGTCATATACTCTACTCTAGCACTCTCACCCACGTTGAGTGTGTGCTCTCAAACAGCCAGCCAGTTGAGTGAAAGGGAAAGACAGAGAGTGGGTGGGGTGGGGGGGGGGGGACTGAAAGTGAAAGAGACAAAGAGGGAAAACTTGGAGAGTGAAGTATACAGACTGCACATTTGCATGATTACATGGATTTGTGTATGTATGTTATATGTTAGCGCAGGGAAAATTTACGTCTTTCATCACCTTTAAAAACCTTTGTGGGCGCAGCAGTTTAGCATTTGAGGCTGCGTAACCTCACATAACCTCATTCGTGCATTCATTTTCTTTACCGCCCTGTTCCTCTTCAGGCTCTCAGATAGCAGGGAAACACTCGCCAGGTCATTTCAGGATGTGTGATGGATAATGTCGCTCAAAGTCACACTTTCAGTACGGGCAAACACGCACACTCTGCATGTCATCCTCTCACAGAACGGAAAGGCAGTCAAACATCCGCAATATTTCTAAAAACTGAGCTGCCCTACCATAACCTCGTAGTGTACTTCCTTTAAAGCTTCAGAGGCAGAATGTTTTCATCATTGGGCAAAAGTTCCACAATAACCTTTCAGCATATTGTGATTCAAGTGTTCTGAGAGAAAACTAGACTTCTGCACCTCCTCATGGCTCTGTTTACAGGCTTTAGAAAATCTGAGGAGAGACTTTGGCCGATCACAGGTCATTTCAGAGAGAGCGTTCCTATTGGCTGTGCTCCGGCTGGTGGGTGGTGCTTGATATTTCCTCAACAGATCTCAACATGGCTGCCGGGTCACAAACGTTCTCATTTTACAGCTAAGCAGTACACTACAAGATGTTTCTGAAAACATTTTATGCGAGAAATAGGCATTATAGTAATAGAATATTGATTCATATTTGATCAGCGCTGCCTAGTTTGACCATTTGATTGGAGTTCGTGAGTGACTGACAGCTGCTCAGAGACGGCAGGCTGCAGCTCAGCTCTGATTGGTTGTTTTCCTCCGGTCTGTGAAATCTTGCAGATGCAATTAGGAGCACCGGAGGACACAGCGGCACATGAGTTTTTTTCAGATTACCTGTCTCATGCACTACTATCAGGATACAGTTTTATATAAATAACTTTTTTCAATCATATTTAGCTTTAATTAATGTATATGAGAACTGAAGCTCACAATTTTGAAATTATACTAAAGTAGGGCTCCACATCCACAATTAACATATTAAGGAAACAGTACAGCAGCTCAATGGTAGAGCACAAATCTCTCCTGAGGTAAACGTGAATTAGTTCTGCGTTTACGGCGTTTTTGAATCAGTCAAGGGGACCTCCACGCCCACTGTTCCCGGATCAGCACTCTTCTCACAGTTGAAGGGTATGAGAATTGGCTCGGGAGCTCAGCCGAGGAGCCAGGAGTGTGATGAATAATCCCAAACAGAGGCAGGTGTTTGAGTACAGTTGACACCGTGCCAGACTACTTTAAGGTGACAGACACACCTGTCGGTGGGGGGTGTCCCAAGAGAGAGAAGTGCAGGAAGTGGTATTTCATAGGATGCTTTTACACTCATGCTTTAGACCCACATGCGGGTGAACTGATGTATGCGTGCAATTGTGTGTGCGTGCTATTGCAAACATGTAATCTGTCAGTTATCTATTTCTTTGCTCTTTGTGTTCGCGCGGATTGTTTTCTTCTTTGGCCCTGACTCGCTAACCCTTGTGTATGATCAAGCAGCATGTTCTCCTCCTCCTCCACACTTCATCTACAATAGGGGTCAACGACCTTTAAACCCTGCCACCCACCACTCACACCCACAGTTTTTTCAGCCAGGCCTGCATCTCTGCCTGCCGGAGCATCAGTAGATCGGTAAATCTGCTCCCTCGTACAGACAGACCCGACGTGCACTAAACACAATATATTGCACAGTATCGGTTTTGGTATCACTGTACAGAAAGTGTAACATCTGAGACATCCTGTAGCCTATAGCATCAATAGTGTCCTGAAAGCCTGTCCTCAAGTCGTGTATTACCTTCCCTATTCATTTCCTTTTTTTTATTCTTTGCAACATTAAGCAAAACATCTTTCTCTAATTCAATTTGACTACTATTTTTTGTGATAATTATTAGCAGAGATTATCAAACAGCCGCGTGATAAAGGTTCTCTCTCAAGTGGGACTCTCCCTATTTTCATTGTGAAAGCACGCATTAAGCCCACTCAATCCTATTTCAATATAATTTGCAGCACCCTCTATAACAAACAGCATAAGCCGCGTGTTGAGTAAATGAGTGTGTGTGGCTGGGCAGCAGATTTGGTGTGGGAGGGGTTGTAGAGCAATAGCAATAATGGCAGTGTATAGCAATGTTGCCTTGAATACCGGCAGTGATAAAGGTACTCCAGACAGTATCTGTGAAGCCAGTCTAGACAGTCTCTCTGAAAATGAAGGGCACTTGAGCTGCCAACGTGAGACCTGGCCATGCTCTCTCAGCGGAGAAGTCATCACCATGTTTGCTTACAGCTTGCTGACATTTTGCTGCTAAGCTACAGAACCAACAGAAAAACCCAGTTTGACAGTCAGTCACAGTCAGGGGACAGCGCCAAAAACAATAAATCTTTGGAATGAAAAGTAATCCCCCTCCTCTTTCACGCACACACACATTGCCCTCTCTCTTTCAGGCTGTTTCTACCCCATCAGACTTTGTCTCGATCTCTTCCTCTCTCTCTCTCTCCTCTTCCCTCAACCTCCCTTGTAAGCTACTGATCTCATAGCGTGAGTACTACTCGCATCAAGGGCTCTGAGTTGGGCTAATCACGTCACAAACTAGAGAGGGACCGCTACCTGTGAGCCAGTGAAGTTGGAAAACTAGTTAAGAATGGAAATACAAAAGCATGATTGTACATCAGCAGCATAATTTGGCATCGCTACAGTTGCCTAAAAATATCTGTCAACTTACCAACCTGGTTCATTTGATGTTTTTGTCATGTTTTTTTTGTTTTTTTACATCTTTGTGATACATATGGTGCCAACAAATTGAAAATGTAGCTGGTGCAGATGGCCAGCCCGTTCTTTTGCTTTGTGATGCCCCTCGGCGTGTGATAGCAATGCACAAGGCACCCTTTAGCGTCTGTAAGAGACGCACCGGGCTTTACAGTAACTACAATGTAAACTCATCCACGTCAGTATTAAACACTCAGGAGAAAGTGGTTGGAGAGTGTGGTAAAGTAATTTAAAGAGTGGAGAAAAAACGCAAGGCAGGTGATAGGGCTGGGCAATATGACGATATATATCGTCAACATTATATAAAGATGTCTATCGTTTATATTTTTCTATATCATTTGATAGTGACAGAGGCTAGGCCTACATTTAATTCTTTTTTTCTCTACAATTTTACTTAAAAATGTTATGTTCATTTTTAATTACTTACTTAAAATTATAATACAAATATACAAAAATAGGCTTTACCAAGTGGTTATTTCGTATAGACTATTTATTTATTGAATTACCAGAAAACATGCTATGTAAGGGACAATGTACAGCGAGCCGGTCATTGCTGTGAAAGAATCCCAGACAAGGCGATGCTGCATTATTACACGGCTACTTACTTTAGAAATCAATATTTTGAGAGGAGGTCACTTCAGAGTACGACATCAGAACTGCGCCCATAGCAACAGTCTGCTATACAAAGCATCGGCCTGCTATACATAGCGACAGCAGAATGACGACATTGACATATCAGAATTGAGTATTCAACACAGCTGTGTAATAAATTGTGATATATATAGATCATTATTGAGATATTAAATGACCTATATCGTGATAGAAGATTTTGGCCATATTGCCCAGCCCTAGCAGGTGGGAGCGGTGGCAGACAGGTCCAACAAACACAAAGCTTTCATCCAGTAGACCGCAGTTTGTGTCCTGTGTGAAACCAACAACGTGTCGTTTGTCTCTGCGTTCACAAAGTTAAGTTTCACTTCCACTTTACAAAGTAGTAATTTTAAGCCAAACCATGATGTTTTTCCCAAACGTAACTAAGTGGTTTTGTTGCCTGAACCTAAGCAAGTGTTTTTGTTTGAATTCACAACGCTATCCACCTGTTTACGTTTAGTTTGATGTGCTGGGCTACTCAATGCATTAGAAAGTGACACCAAGGGGTCCTGACAAAGCATCACTATGTGACGAGTGGAAAATTGCAAAAATGGGAGTTTCCCATCAGTAGACACTTAAATGTCAATGAACAACAACTTAACACCCTCCTAAGAAAATGTCAGCCACAAGGTTTGCAGAATATCTGTCAATTGTTCCACTTGTTCCCTGCTGACCTCTGCGTGCTCGCTGGTATGTGCAGTGTATGTATGTGTGCATTCACAGAGGAAGAGAGACAGAGGAACACTGCAGTAGTCTGCCGTGGTCAGATGAAGAGGAGAGCGAGGCGCAGGAATTTTTGCTTCTGCTGACTGGCTGACCTGCATGTAATTAGTCAAGTCATATTTTTAACTGATATTGCGTAAAAGCCAGCTTAAGGAGCCATAGCTGCCCTATTTATACCCAAGGGGCTAATGGCCTGTACCACTACACAGGGGGATTTCCTCCCAGAACTATACTAAGCCTTCGTTAGGCCGTACCAGTTGGGATTCACAGGGATTAACCCAGCAATACATTACAGGCGTCACCATCTAGTCTGAATCACTCACACTGCTCCGCTCTCCTCCAATCAGCTCTTGTCTTGCAGTGTTTAGCATACTCTGTTTACAACTTTAGAAGGCGGTATATTCTGGTGATTTTGTGCTGCACGACACCCTTGATCTTGTTCTTCATCAAAAAACAGACGATATTTTCACCAGTTTGTGCCACGGGGAAAGTGTGCAAGTCTGTCATGAGTGAGCACATTTCAACAAAGAGTCAGTCTTAGAGTGAGTGTTTGCGTGCAGCGCTGCTGGCTCATCCTGTTGAAGAATGGGTCAGGGCGCTGAAGGCTGACCTGGCCTTTTGCCCAATAAGCTATGGCCCGTATCACCCTGTCCTTTTATCAGCTTAGCCCGGCTCCTTGTGGAGTAAGCCACCACACACACGGCTAGTAGTACTCCACTCCTCCCCTCACCACCTCCTCCCGCCATCACTGTCTCCAACTCTATCCATCTATCTATCTATCTACCTATCTATCTATGTATTAGAGCTGTCCCAAATACCACTTTTTGGGCGTCGAAGCTTCGGTGACAACTATTGCTTTGGGACAGTGCCGCTGCCGCACTACTGTACACTCACTGTACTCTAACAATCAGCGATATATGTCTGAGAATAACTAACAATGACTAATGTTAAATACGAATAATGAATAATGCTGTGGGATTATTCCTTATTTCATGGGCTTTTGGGGATTTATACATTATTATCATTATTATTATCATATATATATTTTTAAAAAGCAATCGAATACTGATTTGGAGGTCGATTACCATGGCAACGGTCAAAGCGGTGGAAAGAGTACTAGACTATTGTAAAGTACTTGTGTAAAAAAAATAGAACATCTTTAAGCCACAAAATGAATTGCATTAAATGTCAACTTATACCCAAGTGGAACAATATCAAAGACAGCTTCTGTCCAAACCAACAGACGGGCATTCTGCAGTCTGTGCATACCACTTATTATTATTAATTATATAATACATAGACAACTGCCATTCTCAGTATATAGCCTTACAATAATAACCAGGAAAGAGACAAAGCTTAGACAATTAAACAAAATATGATCAACTATAAATTAAACGAGCTATAATGGTCACAATGGCGCCTTAAAACTTCTTTTAGAATCAACAGCAGAATAAAAACATCAACACCAAAGCAGACTAACCATGTCAAAATAGAAGCTCCACTTATTCAATTCAATTCAATTTGCTTTACTGGCATGACTGTCAGGTGAACAGTATTGCCAAAGCGTCAATTCAATAATAAATAAAAATAAAAAAAGAACAAAATAAAAACAAAAACATATATATATACACATATACAATGCATTAAGCAAATTACAATAGCCAATATAGATATTTAAAAAGAACATGCATGTAAATGGAAGAAAACAATAAAGAAGTAATTCATGTTTGTTGTGTCTATAAAACAAACAAACAAATAAAAAACAATTAACAATATATTGCAATATCAAAGGATAAATGTAAAAAACATTATTACGGCAAAGGAGAGATCACAGTTTCTTACACACCGCGAAGAGCGCACACACGCAAACTACTTTGCTAGGCAACTAACTGGTTGTTGACGTTCTCACCTGGAGAGTCCAGCCAAGTGTGTTGTTGGTACTCACCTGTCTGAGCGTCTTGTTGTTAGCATGTTAGCCAGCTTGCCCGAGCTTGCCACTGCTGTTGGTCACGAACATCGTGGATATGTCACATAACTTGTGTCAATTATTAAGAAAGATGCAACATTTGTTAACAATGCCGACATACAATAATGCTAATTATAACCACACGCCCTGTGTGATCCGTCATTTGATTGTTTCTTGAAGTGACACCGGCCTGTGACGTCGGCATAAACAAACATTTGTGACGTCATCATTTCCGAGTGTAGATCTGCTGCCCTCCTGTGGCCGCACACACACCTGCAGCTTCTGCTCTGCTGTACAGTAGCTGCTGATTTATCTCAAGATTCAAGATTCAAGCCTTTTATTGTCATTGTGTAGTACAACAAAATTAGATTGTGACAATCCCATAGGTGCTAATGAAAAGATAACAATAAAAAAGAGATAAAAAAATACAATATGTATATTGATGAGATGACAGTTTTGTCAGATAGTCATATAATTATTGCACAGAGTGATCAGCACATGTTATTGCACATATCCTCATTTCTTCAGTTTCATTCTCACACAAGTTTATCAGAGTTTATCAGGACATTTTCATGGGACTTTTTGCTTGACTTGAAATGCAGCAGAGTACAATAATTGTTAGGGCTGTAACGGTATACCGGTATCAAGTCTGGCTGCTCTGTCGTGCAGCTACAGTATATGGTTATTGTTAAAAATCATAGGCCATTATTTTAATGGCTCACAGCTGTTAAATATAATTTAGTAATTAATTATATGCTATAATGCTGCTAACATGTAAACTGACATGCTTTAGTTACATAGTATAGTTGCATGCTATTTTTATTATTATTAATCATAAATAATAGTGCTTTACCATACACCATCATACCGTGAAACCGTGATATTTTCTGAGATGGTTATCTTAACGTGAAAATCTCATGTTACAACTCTACGATAAATAGGCCTAGTACTTAAGTAGAAGTAAAATTACTAGGCCTGTCCATGTATTAACATATTTAATCATAATTAATCGCATGACTGTCCATAGTTAATTGTGATTAATCGTAAATTTCTTTAACTGTTCAAAATGTACCTTAAAGGGTGATTTGTCAAGTATTTAATGCTCTTATCAATATGGGAGTGGGCAAATATGCTGCTGTATGAAAAATATGTATATATTTATTACTGGAAATCAATTAACAATACAAAACAATGACAAATGTCATCCAGAAACCCTCACAGGTACTGCATTTAGCATAAAAAATATGCTCAAATCAAAACATGGCAAACTCAAGGCCAACAGGCAACAACAGCTGTCAGTGTGAACTGCATGTGATTATCATAAAGTGTGCATGTCTGTAAAGGGGAGACTCGTGGATACCCATAGAACCCATTTTCATTCACATATGTTGAGGTCAGAGGTCAAGGGATCCCTTTTAAAATGGCCATGACATCGCCCTCGCCAACATTTATCGCAAGTTTGGAGTGTAATTTAACCTCTTTCAAGACAAGCTAGTATAACATGGTACAAATTGATTCTTAAGGTTTTGTAGTTTCATATGACACCAGTATCTTCACTCTGGTTTTAAAACTGAGCCCGCTACAATCTCCAAAAGATCGATTGCGTTAATGCGTTATTATCGCGTTAACTTTGACAATAAGTCAAAATTTCGCAATAAACAATTACACAAAAAATGACTTTGTTACTGTAACGAGAGTAAATGTAATTCTTTACTTCCAGCCCTGTCCTCCACCCTCCACCCTCCTCTCCTCTACTCTCCCCTCTGTTCAGATCTGTTACATTCAGCAACAAATTTCTGCTGCATCAGGCGTCCATCATAGATCCCCCACTCAGCCTGAAACGTGATCAGACACCCCATACGAGGCTACGCACGAGGAAGGGAGGAAAAAAAAGTCTCTAAAGCCTCACCTGTAGCGCGTGTCTTTGACCCCTTTTTTGATTTGTTGTGTGTAGTGTGACTCATCTGACCTTTCTTGTCTCGGCCTGACCCTGTATGTGTTTGTGTGTGTGTGTGTGACGGACAGATTAAATGGTGCAAAGCCAAAGAGAGGGGGTAGAGACAGAAAGTAACAGCAAGCATGAGATGGAGAAAGAGTGCACCAAACGTCTCAGTGGTGCCACAAATGATTGACAGCACAGCATGCTCACCACTCACTGTGTATTTGCTCGTGTTGATGTCTGCCTGTCTACGTGTGTGTATGTTCAATATGCTAAATATCAAAGTGTGCATGCACAAGTAGAGCACAACAGTCATTTCTCTATCTCTATATTGTAGTAAACAGCCTTTGATGAGCCCAGTCCTTGCTCTATTTCCTCCTCTTTCACTATGACTTGACTATTATGAGTAAATTTATATCAAACACTCACTACAGTGGTAATATGATTTATATAGAATTATTGTTATTAGCACTAAAATGCTGATCACAATGATATTTAGAAGGAAATAATTATTTTATTTGCTTCAAACCTTTCATTTATTTCCTTTTTATATTAAAAATGCAAACTATGATTTTTTTCACTAATTAGCAACTTTGAGTTTAAATCTTTTTTTTTTTTTAATCTTGTATAATTATGTGTTGGACATTTGCCAAGTCAACACTGACTTCTTATGATAAATGGGGTTTCTTTATGTAATATACTCAAGGAAACATGTTACTGACATTTTTATTATTACATGCTGTCAACTGTACATTGAAATTACGGTTTTTAGCCTTTAAAACAAAATAATTACAGTAAAATGAACAACTTCTTGTTTGTAAACCAGCTTTAATAAATAGGAAACCTGCAATCCTCGGCCTTTTGATAATTTTTACTGATTATGAATTCAGCTTTTTCAGGGTTTTTTTCTAGTTTATACAATGCCTGAAAATTAGATAGTGCTGTTACATTTGTTTTCCATTAACACAACCAAGTGGCCCCACTATCAAAACAAAAATCTCACAATATTGTTAAATCTCAATCCAAAAATGCTCCAAAATTAGAAATTGTGTATCTTTACTCTTTTAATTGTGATACTTGTAATGAAACCACACAAATACAGCAGAATACCAGAGCAGACAGTACATGTGCCCACACAACCTCATTTTCAAACAGCATTCACTTCAAATAAAAGTAATTTTCTCCTAAATGTCAGAGGAGACTTTCTTGGCAATTGTCACCTCGCAGAGGATGTTTCAGCGTGGCCTTCGTGCTGATGTGTCTGCACACACACATCCAAATCTGATTAGCTTTCCACTCTATTGAGGTTGAGAAGTTAGACAAGGTTAACCTCTAATTCCCAAACACTGGCGGATATAAGTCTGCTCTGCGGTTGAAAGGCTGGAGTGCTCCATAGAAATAAATAACATAAATATTGCTCTTTACAATTCAACACCAATAATGATTTGATTGCTTCATTAAATCCTATTTCCCCCCTGTGCTCCAATTTATGTTTCCGTGCCTTTATTGCATTTCATAATTAACATAAGCTTGTTTGAACTGAGGCTTGGCCCTGTTTCTTTGACGAGGAGCCGGCGGGGTTGTAGAGTTGCATTTTCAACCTTGTGTCGGTTTATTATTTTGTAAAAAGGTTCCCGTACTGACAAGTTTCTGATTTCTCGCCGTGAATGAGCTCCACCGCTCTCGCCAATTCACTCCTAATAAGCCATACCAGCCGTACCAGCACACTTCACATTGCACTGACTGAATCACTGAGGCAAATCATTCAGAGCTCTCCTGCGGTGCTCCTGTTAGCGTATGAGCGAGAGTGTGTGTGCGTGTGTGTGTGTGTGTGTGTGTGTGTGTGTGCATATGAAGTCAAATCAAATTTATTCATAAAAGCTCTCTTAACAACAGGTTCGTCACCAAGTGCTCTGATGAGAACAAAGGACGTGAATTCAGATAAACACAAAAGACAAGTGTAGTGTGTGTGTGTGTGTGTGTGTGTGTATGTGTGTGTGTGAGTGAGGTTTAGTTTTGAGTCAGAGGCAGCAGCAAAAGCCTATAAGTCTGAGAGTGTGTGTAGGATGAACCTCCTACCACGTCCCTCCCTGTCTCTCATCAACTGTCTCTCTGCCTCCCCCACCCCATCCCTCCCTCCCTCTCTTTTATGTGCCAACATGTCCTCAGAAATATAAATTAATGATTTCATGTCTGATTAATTAATTTATTCATGACTTTTCATGTTAAAAGATACATTAAACTGGTAAAAACCTGAGCAGAAAGCATACCTTCAGACAGCACAAAGGCGGCATATAGTCAACATATACCGCCCAATATATAATATGTACGTGCTGCATCCTTGACTGTTTGTGTGTGTACATTTGTGTGTGTGTATATCTATGTGTGTATGTATGTTTGTATCCCTCACTGTGATTAAAGCAAGTGGGCGGCAGCAGCAACTGGTCTGCCTGTGTGGCTCTGCATAGCAGACATGTTTCTCACTGCTAGATATTACTCATTTCCTCAGCCCTTTGCACACACAAGCACACACACACACACTCACACACACTCTTGACACGCACACAGTCACACACACACACAACAGACACAGAGACGGATAGCTAGGCTCTCAGTTCTTTCCCTCAGTTTGGTGGGCTCGCTGCTGTTATTTCATGCACACACACAGAGAGATCAGAGGCAGTGTGTAGCTGGAGGCTGCTGATATCCGCGGGTGTTGTAACTTGCGGCAGTGCCGTGGAGTAGCAGTTGTGTAGAACACAGTGAGGAGCTGAGGAGTGGGTTGACCCTTTGGGAGGACTGGAATATGAATGACTGCCAAGACTGGGACGTCTGCTCAGCCCGCACTAAGGTCAGTCTCACGTCACATCTCAACTACTGTACAAAACTCCCATCAACCTGTCTGCCTGCTCCCATGTTCTCTAACCGCTCTTTTTGGATTAGAAAGAGCTGTCGTTGACTTCTTTTCTGTTGCAATAAGCACTGCAACTGATGTTTTATTTGATGGCAAAATAGGAAAAAAAATAGACTAATATTGTGTAGTTCTGTTTTTTTTGAGGAGTCAAGAGTGCATTTGACAGTTCCTGAGAAATGCATGTAGAGAAAAGGCGGGATGAGGTGGAGCGGTGCAAATAGATATGTGACATGTGAGAAAGTTGAAGAATGTAAGCATTTTAATATGGAAACATAACAACAAACAGTTTCAGACAGTTTCTATTTGTATCAGTTTTAAGCAAAACAACTTTATGGATAAATTGCATTTATGTTATAAATATTACATAGCAAATCAAAAGTCTTGAGGCGTATTTCACTGGAAGGATAATTATGCCTGTGATCTGTCAGACGTTATATATGTAAATGCTACAAGCGCAGCAGCTCCAGCTAAACTCCAGCTCTCTGTCTGCACAGTGTAGGAGTATTCTGTTAGAAGACATTTCTCTGCAAACTCCTCCACATGCACAATTGTGCTCTTTGTTTTCTTGTACTTTTTTTTTTTTTTTTTTGGCAAGTTTACATTAGGTCTATTTTGACAGCCTTTTTCATAAGGGCTGTCGAAATGACAGGGGAGTCATTTGAGGACAAATACTGAAACCAGATATTTTCTTTTTTTTAATGTAAGCTGTCTGGATTCTAGACAAGTTGTTGTGCAGCCGAAGTAGAGCAGAAGTGAAAATGTCATAAGTTAGACAAATTCAGGCCTTTTGAATAATATTGTGTAACTTGAAAATGTATTTGGGGATAGCACGTGGGAAGTATTGATATTGCTTATTCTCTTCTCGTTTTAATTGGCAAAATTGAATTTTGATAATTAATTAGTTGTTTTTTTCTTTCTATTCAGTTAATAAATTGCTGGTACTGATGCTATGTTACTCTCAGGATATTAACTGGTTGTCACTAGAGCTGCAACGATTAATTGATCAATTGATTAGTTGTCAACTATTTAATTAATCGCTAACTGTTTTGATAACTGATTAATCAGTTTGAGTCATTTTTTTTTAAAGAAGAAAGACAAAATTTTCCGATTCCAGCTTCTTAAATGTGAATATGTTCTAGTTTCTTTACTCCTCTATGACAGTAAAGTGAATATCTTTGAGTTGTGGATAAAACAAGACATTTGAGGACGTCATCTTGGGCTTTCGGAAACACTGATCGACATTTTTTCACCATTTTCTGACATGTAAACAACTAATTGATTAATCGAGAAAAATATTTGTCAGATTAATCGACAATGAAAATAATCGTAGGTTGCAGCCCTAGTTGTCACATTTAATAGATACAAAAATATGCAGCATATTTAATTTGCGGAAAAACAGATTATTCTAAGAAGCATATTGATGGAAAAATATAAATAAAGATGTGTATGGATTACGGAAGGAATGATTTAGGGTTATTGCTGCTGTCTGAAGGGTTATCTCAAGAATAACTACCTACATGAACCCCAGATGTCACTGGGTGTTTTCAGGCTGCAGAAGGCCACTTTATCTTTCAGCTGAACTGAAAATACGTCACTTAAATTGGACTTACATAACAACAGCAACATGTTTGTTGATCTAACAGTTGTCAGCCACAAACATTTCCCACGTTCTCCTCCATCACACCCGTCCTGTCAGTGTCTGGGACAATAAAAATCCCCCTCCTCTCACCACCCAGTTTGCAGCTTTCCACTCAGATGCACAAACAGCTTGCTCCACTCCAACACTTATTCTGTTTTTGGACCAAGTCACTTGATGAGCAACAGTTTACCCGCCTCTCCCATGGAGTATCCCCATCTAACCTCTCTCCGCCGAGTGGATGTGTGTGCGCGCGTGTGTGGACACAGTTGCCATGGTGACAGGATGGTGAGACGGCAGGGAGTTGTTAGGCTGTTGAGACAGACTTGCGGGTG